>JAQIWE010004456.1:0-10764 GCA_034698565.1 Campodea plusiochaeta | reverse complement strand
AGCGAAGGTAAGCAGTTCGATTTGTGCTACCTTGTAGAACTTTTTCAACTTCTATAAACAGAAATATCTTTTGATCCATTATGTCAAAAAATGTCAAACTTTTTTTTTACTATTTTTTATAATGTAAGGTACAAGAAAATTACAGAAAACGAGAAATTCGTTATCTGCAGCTAACCCTTTAAATGTTTCACAGTTACAAATGACTATTTGAATATACGGAGTGTAATTGTCTCAGATTTCAATGGGTGCAATACGATTTTCAGATCAGATTATTTTGGTATATAATAAGACATCTCAATTAGAAATTATTTTTCGCTGAAAAAGTGACTTCGTGTATATATTATATGCATATAATCACCGTCAGTATAAATTTATAAATTACAAATATAGATTGAGAAATTAAAAAGAACTATTATTATATGATAATATTAAAATGGTACCACATTAAAAGACGACGGAATTTCTTATTACTGTATCGACCTCTAGGGGGTTAAACAATATTAATATTAAATTTATATTGTCCCCTTTTCCATCTCCAAATGGACCATTCACAATAAAAAAACATTTAATTATATGATTTACACCTGGTGTTTTATTATAAAATATACATAACATATACTAGCATATTAGATTACTATTTTCAACTTAGACAAATGAATTTTTGTAATTACTTATGTATTAATTATTTCTATTTATTTTTCCTTTCAGATACCTATGAGCAGACGTATTACCAGACAGTGAAGATACGCAGAGAAAATATGTCGATATATTCATCTATAGTAGCAGAAAAAACTCTACTCCAATATTATATATAAAAACTCAATTTATAAATTTAATAAAGAACTCAATTATTAATTAAAATATCAAAATCCAATTTTTTATTCAACCTAGACCAATCATATAAGAAAACATTTTATATACAACACAAACAACAATGAGAAGAAAAAAGTTGAAAAATCTTCGTTGATTGAGAAGTCAAATAAGCAAACAGCCTCGAGAAAAACGTCAGAGCTTTTCATTATTGTAAAGACTTTTTCTGTTTGTGCTGTATAAATGATCATCATCGGTTCTACTGGCTCAGATATAATAGAAACAGGATTAGAAGAATCAATTACACTTTTTCAAAATGGAAGAATATGTTTTCTGTAATGAAATGCCCTTTTCTTTATTATAAATAACCTTCGAGAATTAGCAGGGGTGGGCAAAAGTCGATGATGTCTTAATTACAGTACATTTTAGAATAATATTTCCCTTTTTAAAAATATTTCTTATTATTTCATAAAAAAAATCGAGCAGAATAATACTTTTCCTTATTAATATTAAAGGTCATTTTATTCAGCGTGACTTCTCCCTTTTCAACACAGCTTATAGGTCTCTTGGGAGATCGAATACAATAGAGAACAAAGAAAGTACAACGGTACTTTGTGTTGGAAGAACGCTACCTCCCGCTGAAAAAAAAAACTACACGTTTAACATGATTTAACCCTTACCAGTCGATATAATAATAATAATAATAATAAAAGTGTTCTGTATTAACATTGCACATTGTTCCCCTTTGCCGTCTCTAAATTTCTGAATACTTTTCTCAAAGAAGTTTTTTCCATTGGAATATTATTCCATATCCATACATATATTTTAAATTTTACTTTGAATATTGGCTATAGTCATTTCAAAAAAATAATTATAAGTTATTTAATTATGCATCTGTTATTATATTTTCCTGGATAGGTGAAAGCAGTTCCTTTTGGAGTAGACTACCCGACTGTTCGGCCTATAAACGCCTATAATATTCACACTGGATTCAAGAATTATTTGCTATTATTCAGTCTATATGAAAACTAACAATATACCAAATTATTTACTAGAAAACTTGTAAGTTATATAGCAAATCCATTTTTACAGTAAAAATAATAATCCAAAATGAAAATAATCAAAATAGATAAAAAAATAACTTGAAAAAAATCGTTAAAAAAATTACCACCCCTGCTTAAATATCGACATTCAATGACTTGCAATAAACAAAAAATGGAAACTATTTAATGCTTTGGCAGTTTAAAACTTGCAACTCAGCGATGGAGGATCTACGCTTATTAAGAGGCCAAGTGTATATGTTATATACCGTTTACCATGATACGTTACGGATCATAAAGTAATGTTCTTTCGTATGTTTTTAAAAGAGGAGCAGAGACAAAAAGTTTACTTTTAACTATACATTATTCATAGTTGGAAATCATCAAAGAAAATAATCAACATAGAACGTGATTTGGGGAGCGTGGGAATTTTGGGAAAGATTTTTTATTTGGTTGGATGATTAAAATGGAAAAGAGTAAAGCACACGAAATGAAGAAGGTGTTTAATAACGTGATTTATGGATTATTCAGTTTTTTTTGTCTGTTATTATTTAGGCAAAAACTTTATACCTAATTTAATTAGTCTACTTCTTTGTTACATTTGCTAGTTAAAGGGGTATTTTTTTCTGCGGGAAGCCATCTTTTCCAATACAGCTTAGCGGTTTCTTGGGACAGCGAATACAATAGAGAACAAAGAAAAAGATGGCTTCCCTCTGTAAAAAGTACAGGTTTAACGTACTTTACGAGGGGTTGCGCATTCGCGCAGTACGGTTGGCACCTAAGTCTGCAGCAGTACAACTGCAGTACCTCGCAGTAACGCAGTACGGTGTACACTTTTTCTGGCAGTGCGCAACCCCTCGGTACTTTATTCATTTATTTCATTTTAATAAAAAATTATGAAATAGCAAAAAGTACAAATTAATAAAGATTCTTTAGGAGTATTATCTGAAATGAATGATTTTATGAAAAATCTGTTCTAAAATTCAGAGTATTACATCAGTAAATTCCAGATCAAATTCTGGAGAACTACCAAATAAAGTTTATTTAGACGAGATCTAAAAATGTAGATCATACAGCAAGTGCAAATAAATTTGAATGTTTAATATAAAACTTGTCATCACTTTTAAAAACTTCTTTGATAATAAATTATTTGAATACATCAGACGTGAAAGCAATCTTTCTGAGCTAAGTCTCTCGAGGTTAAGTCAGTTAACGAACTGCTCGTCAAAACGAACCCTCCATGCTAACCTCTATCGAGTCTCACTCGAGACTCAAACACAAACCACCAGGAAAAGAGATCATAATAAGACAAACGATCCTACGACAATTTTAATAGCTGATCTAAAGGTTTAATCATGAGAAGTTGAACGAGCCTTATATAGTCGAGAAGAAAGGAGCTCGAGTTCATATCAACAAAGATATACTGATAAATCCTAAAATATACCTCACTTTTCAATGGCATTTACATCCAAGTTCACCGGAAATGTATAAATTCTACATTCATTCCATAAACGTTTTTGTTTTAATTTTTCTTTTCTTTTACATCCGCTTTTCCATGCTCTTTCTTCAATCAGCCGTAATAGGAGTTGATCAACAATAACAACAACACGTGCTCAACAACTAAACAACAAAAAAAGAAAATATTTTTTTCTTGTACTCTCTTCTTTTGATCCTGTACAGCATCTGGTCATAGTCCAGTTGAACAAGTTGTATGAATCACGTACTTAATTTTTACTTATCTCAATTTTATACAAACTTTTAAATACGAAACCATGACGACTGATTGTTGCTCAGAGTTTACTTCATTCCACTTTTTGTTCCCTCAAACTTTTTGAACGCCTCATTTCAAAACAATTAAAAGTAATTTGTTCAGTTCAAAGATACATATGAAAAAATATGGTTTTATACTTGACTCGTGAGTGGGCAAAATCAGATGCTAAATGAAAATATGAAAGATATATTTTGCTGATTCTGTGTGAGAAATCAAAATTGTCTGGAAATAGTCGTGTTTTAGCATGACATCCAGAATCCCCACACCACAATATCGTATACCATAGTAATATTAAGAGTAACCACTCGATTTACAGTTTTCAAAATGTTGAAATACAGTAATATATGAACATGAGCAGAGAGTCCCACTTGAGCCAAACTATTTCTTGTTCTTAGATTATTTTTCTGAAAATGCAAAGTAGTCAGTCAATCATTTATTCATTTATTTAACATTAATATTACATTTGTATATTCTTCCCCTTTGACTTCTCTAAAATGGACATTATAATCAACAAAAAGGAGTATTTTAACATTAATCTGAATGATGGTTGATTTACATTAATCTTTTTTTTAAACGTATCAATTTATACATTTTCATATGTTGATGCTGTACATTATTTTAAAATGTGAATTAGGTTTCAAAGCTGAATACGAAAGCAGTAAAAAATGTGATATTGGGTGTAATGAAGTTCTTTAAACCCGTATTTTTTCCAGCGGGAAGACATTTTTTCCAACACACATATCCCGTTTTACTTTCTTTATTCTCTATTGTACCCGCTTTTCCAGGAAACCTTTAATCTGCGTTGGAAAAGATGACTTCCCGCAGGAAAAAATATCACTTTAATTAGCACATCAATTGGTTCAGTAAACAATGTTCAATATAACGAATAGTGAAATCTATTTTTGCTGTTTGAAAATGAGCAAATGAAACGTCAATAAAGTATTTTATTGTGTTTTGAAGTGGTCTAATCCGTAATCTTGAAGATGAATTATTATCAAGAAAAACCACTGAATCTCCGGAAATCTATCTATTTTTGCCCATTTCACTATTTTTGTGTTAGCTTGCTGACAGGTATATCTTTTTGAATGGTGTATACCTTTAAAAAATCCTTTATATAATCTAGATTGCTTCAAGTATATTATCAAAAACGATTAGATACTTTTTTCTCCGCCTGAGATCCGTCAGTTTTTGTCAGAGATGTGAAGACTCCCAAATTGATTAATTATCTGCTTTTGTTGAAAAGACGCCGTTTAGATATAGGTTATGCATGACGATGAACACCACAAACAGGAGAATATGAACGTTCAACAACATGATTTAATTATTTACTTTTGCTTCACAACTGAATTGGTAAAAAGATTTTGTCTTTTTAAGTTCTGAAAACATGAAATTATATAACTATTCCGTGATTTATATAAAAAAAATATTAAATGATAAACCTAGACAATGCTAATTTTGTTGATAATAATTGAAGAATTGTTCACTCTTTGTTTAAATTTACAATTCAAGCATAAAAAATAAAGTTTGACTCATAAAAACCCAGTGAATATTAAAATTCAAATGTTTTTCTCTTACATGTGAATTTAATAAGTTATTTATCAATATAGCTTGACTTGTTAGAAACTTACATATTTATGATTTTTATAAATTCACATGACTGGAAAATGCCATATATCTCACAACAGTTAATCTTTTTTAATTGCTGAAAACTTTTAAAACAACACTTGTCCAAAATGCACACTGAAAGTTCAGTGGCGCTTTTAAGGTCTGGGACCTCGTCGTGCAGAGGTACCAAAGGGCCTCATTTAGTAATAAAAAATCCTTATTTGCATATTTAATGCAAGTTTTCAGTTGAAATCAATAATAATAACAGGAACAATTTTTTTTAATTATGGGGGAAAAGAATTTACGTCCAAACAAAGACAAAATTTAGGTATTATGTGAAATTCCTCATGCTATCAAAAATACTTAAAAATACCAAACATTCACGAATTAAATGGGCCTCCTGCGATAAAAAAATCTGAAAAAAGTAAAAAAAACTTAAATAGAAGAATGGTTTTGCTAATATTACTCGATTTTTCTTCAAGTCAAAAACTTCTAAGCTTATACAAAGACGCAGGTAAATGCTTTATGTCGATTATATCATCAAAACCACAAATAACTTCAATTTTGCCAAGTGAATCTGCAAACCTTGTTTCCAAAATAATATTCCATCTTGCAGAATAAATTTTCAACATTCTCATGGTTGTAAGGTGTTTAAATCAGTGTTGACAGCTTCAAAATTAATGTTCTCTGGAGAGACTTTACCGTGTAAAGGAGAGAATATTTATAACATATGAACATTCATAAAAAGGGAAATATATACTCCTAATAATATAACAATCTCAAGGGAACAACAAATTCCGAGGTTTTGCAGTTATATAGAGAGCATTTCAGATTTCATACTGGTATACCTTGTAAGAGGGTAAAAGGTTCTGCTTTATTTAGTAGATTCAGAAAATCTTACCTCTCATCTTATATACTGAATAAAAGTTTTTTTTTAATATAATCAGATTTCAGTTCCATTATTATAATGTATTTTTTTGCTAATGTTTATACGCGAAAACAGAAACAATTTTCTTTTGCAAAATATATTCTCTTATAAAAAATTAAATGATGTTTATTGCACTGTTATTGAATAGTTTTGAAGTATGCCAAGCTTAATCTTCAGATTGTAATACAATATATCTACAAATCGATTAAATAAAATGTATAAATAGATAATTATAATACAATTACTTTATAATTTGCTATTTTAGAGGTGATAGTCATAATTATGCAATTTATTTTATTCCATTGCTTAATAAAATTACTTTTTTGATTTATAAAGTAAGCTTAGATATATTTAGAACTACACTTTACATTGGAATGTACGTGTTCTTAAAAAAAGGTTTAATTTTATTCGAAACTGACTATAATTTTACAACTTTTCCATAAAAGTTGCAAATTACAGGATATAGAATGTTATAGAAGTAAGAAATATTGAAAATAAAATAAATAAAACTTTTCTTGGAGCTCATGAAGATCAAAAAGCAAATCGTAAGATTTCGTCTTTCCTTTCAAAAATGGTCAAACCTGACAAAATAGTTGTCTTTATATATCCTAAATCCTTATACGAAAATCACCTTTAAACTTGTGATTTAGCATCTTAAAGACCAAAGGGTCTTCCCCCATTATTTTCTGCATTACACTAGCTTAGAGCACAAGCCTTCCATATATCTGTCATTTGCAAAGGGATTATTCCCTAGCCTTATGCCACTTTTTTACACATCAGAACATAAATATTATCATAAACAAAAAAATGTAAATGTTTCGCTTCAAGAAATATTATGATCATACATTATACTGTCATATGCGCAAATTAATAGCACGGATTATAGCATTATAAATAAGGCATTATAAAAAGCTAATATACATATGAAAAGGGGGTGACGGTTATAAAACTGGGAAATAAGTTAAAGAAAAGGGTGATCTAGAGGACGGACTACTGCACAGTGATGGGGACTTGGGGAGAAAGGAGACAATGAACAATAATATTTATGAATAATATTTCCAGTAAAGAAGTTTGAAAGTTTGATATTTTAAAGATAAGCATTATTTTATTAATTAGGTTTTTTTCTAGTTTCTGAAATAATGTTTCTTTTTGAGTAGCTCATTATTTTTTTAACAAGAAAATGACGAAGTTTTGGTGTATTTTATGCCTTATGAGTCAAATATTTCTAAACATTAACTTTATTATGCTCAGTGACATTTACAAATTCATTTGAAAACCACTAAAAACTATCTTTATTGTCTGTTGAATATTTATTAATTCTATAATTATCTTACCGTATTACATAAACATATAATAACCTATTAGTTCAATGCTATAGTCAATGTGTTCACAACGATGGAATCCGTGGATTATTATAATATTACTATGCTGTTCAGGTTATTATACCTGTATAAAGTTTTCATGTTATCATGTATGCAAATAACAATTAAAAGCAAAAGCTCTTCATTACAAATTTCTTCTCTTTTCAACAACAGAATGATAATGATGAAAGTAGCACATTTTACTATCAAGCAAAATTGTCAAAAAAAGTTATGTACTAATAAAAGAATTATAATTTGTGTAAGTTATTTTATTTACAAAAATGAAAATACCGTATTTCTAATTCAGAGTTCACTCTTCCCTTTACTGGTGTAGTATTTCTGCCCATCGCATAAATATTAGAATGATAGAACAGATTTTGTCGTTTTATATTGCTTGCTGAACTAAATATGATTTATATGCATATGACTTGCATTCTGTATGCTTAATTCCATACACCCGTTTATGTAAAATAAGCAGCAGTATGCTATAAGCATAAATGTGTCGTCGTATATAAATTATTCCAAAGCTTCTGCTATTATAATTTCTTACTTTAAAATTCGGAATAATCCTTTGATTTATATTGAGATTTAGTTCACATTAAAAATCTGTGACTACTGTATAAGATTAAGAGAATTTTTTCATGCTGAAAATTTATTGCTAAAATGATTTAATTTTTATGACATTTTTTTTATTATATTGTTTGAGCAAGCAAGGCATAAGAATTTCGGAAACAAAAATTTACAAAATATAAGTAAAAATGAAAAATTGATGACGGTAATACTTTCGAAGACTAGAGTAATTTATTTTCTATCTTTAATATAAAGTGTTACAATGTATTCTGAAGTGAAAATGGTTATTTCGTTATTAATTTAAATAACTTTTGTCTAATAATTATATAAAACGTGTTTACTTTTTAAAGAGAATGAAGTTAGTCAGCAAAAAAACGATCTTTTTTCCATCAGAGTTATATAAACAGTAATACATTTTCGTTAGAATTGTTTTTTAATTTTTACAAGTACAAAACGTTATCTGCTGCGTGAAAATGTGTTACTTTTGAGTATTTTTTTTTTAAATTACAATTGCTTCAAAAACATTATTGATGAGAATACAACATTATGAACAATCAATTATTATGAAAATGCCAGAATTATTTTTCTTGTAGAGGAAAAGCCAAGCCTAACTTATTAATATTTATTCCGAACCACATAAAATCTAATAATAGTAACCATCCTACATCATTGGTATATGAATTTGCCGAATCTCTGTGATCTTTGGGTTTGGTCCCCTTTGTTAGGTTCTCCTGTCCAGATTAAAAGGACATAAATAATTCAGGTTGGAGCCGCTAGGTGATCTTGATCTACCTTTAACACGATTTAGCGTCAACAAAACTATAAATAAACGAAAATAAAATGTCAACAGGAAGATATTTAAGTTTGGAGGAGAGGTGAAAAATCACAACTAACTTACAATTTGAGACTAACGAGGAATGAAGGATTTTTTTGTTTTGTGATTGTACTAGATATTATTACTGTCTTCTTTGGATTAATTAGTTATTTTTAGGTGTTCGTATTTATAATTGCTACAGCACCTTTCTATATCATTTTAAAATCTTCATCAAGCAATATTAATAATTAAATATCTTTTTGTGAATTACTGATATAAGTCAAGTCACCCAGTTTCCTTGGATGGTGTACTGTTCTAAAATTTACTCCGTTTCTGCAACTTTGAAATGACTTAATTAGAAAATAGTATTTAAAATTTAACATAACTATTTGGGAAATAAAAAAAAAACATATTTGATCAAGGAAGTGCCGACAATATATCCAAGAATCACTTTTTCAGTTTTCCTAGTGTTATTTTCTCTTTACTGTTGATTTTTGTTGCATAGAAAAGTTTTTTCACAACATTTCACTGTCTTTGTTCTGTATTGTAATCGATTATCCTGTGCTGGAAATCGGTGCTTCCCGTTGGAAAATAATGGGTCTTTAAATTAATACTCTGCAACAATCCCAGAAATATTTTTTTTTTCGAAATCAGCATAGTCATTTTCACAACTTCTAAAATGAAACTATTACTTTTTAATACAAAACAGCATCACCTATTACGTTTTAAACACCATTTATTACAATTTAACATCATCTTTAAGTGAACATATGAACAACCTGCACAAAAATAATCTAACAAGAAAGTTTAAAAGAAGAAGAAAAAGATTAAAATCAAAGAAAATGTCTGAGTAAGGGGGGACTCTCAAACTGTTACATGATTTACTGCCATCCCAATACTTATTTTACGAAGACGGAGAAACACATCTACAAAAGCTTTTTTATTTTTAAAAGGTCTATAACATTTTCTTTTGTGCATATGAGTTTACGTCGTATGACTATCATAAAAAATTTGATGTTACAACATTAAAATCGCTTTCCGAAGTGTTAAACATAACTAAAATTCAAAAAATCCAATGAGAAGTTGAGCAGTAAAATTCTTTATTTTTTAAGCATAGTCATAAAGGAAAATGTTTCGAAGACTTTGTATTCTTTGTGTGTAAAAAGTAATAATAGGTTGTACTATTAGAAAAAACCATTACAATACAAAAGGGCCGTCGAAAGTATTATTCAAATCACATGGAAAGAAATACAATAGATTTCAAATATTTAAAATTAGTTACCAAAATATGGACTTTACAATTCAGAAGTGCACTATCGTATAGAAAGATGGATATTTTCGTAACTGTTTTTTTTTTTTAAATTATTTCCACAGTTATACTGCAAATTTATATTTGCGCAAATTATGAAAAAAAAATAATGTAAATTGTACATCTATATAATTTGAATGATCATAATAAAAGGCATGTATTAATAGTCTACTCGAATATTGGATTTAAAATATATGGAATAGCTAAGTTTCTTTACACTGGAGAAATAAATAAAATTCAAGAAAATAATAATATAATATCGTCAAGAGAAACACGAACTCATTGTCTATCACAGCTCACAGTGCTATAATTAAGGGCAGTTTTAGGAGGGGGTAGGAAATCCGAACCCTCCCCTTAGGACCATTTTTTTTAAATCTCACAAAATAAATCAAGAAATGTTAAAGAAAAAGCTCTCTAAATTCAGCAACATTTCATTGAAACTCTTGGGCAAAATTATGGCTAGATACGACAAGAAATGGAAAAAAATTGCAAAAGGGCTTCGCCATCGCATTTAGTTTTCAGTATTTCAATATTATTGCTTGTGGGGGGGGGGGGG
>JAQIWE010004455.1:0-10765 GCA_034698565.1 Campodea plusiochaeta | reverse complement strand
CAGCGTATGAGTAAGTGTAATGCAATGAAAATGGTAACACATCGAAACAACTTTGATAATTTTATATTACTGTCAGAATTTTTGGATGAGTTATATTCAAAAGTAAAACTTTCTGAACTGACTGCAGTAATATTAAACCAGCATTTTTGCAAGAAGTAAGAAATCACAGCACACCAATATTCTCCATGAAAAAAGAGAAAAATAATTATAATGATATTGGTGAAAGCAACCACGAGGAAATTAAAGTACATACGTGTTTTATAATATCGAGACTACTATGGTGATGATGTTAGAACTGTATTTTAATTAATGATTTACAGTTTTTAAAATAATTAAAGAAGAGTATGCGAAGAATCTTCAACTTCAATAATTATACTTTCTCTAGTTCAATTAATACTTCTATTGAAATCATCACAGAAATAAACGTTGTGATACTTATTCATAAAAATCTGTATTTACGAGATAAAAAAAGTCGATATAAGATTCTCTAGATTTTTTGATAAAATAACAGATGTATTAGTGAGTACAGTAGACTTTTTAGGAAAGTTCAGAATTTTTAAATTCAGAACAAAGAATGGCAATTTGAATTTGCATTAATATTTTTAGTTTCCAATTTTTTTCTGTAATAAGCATATAATATACTGTTCTAAAACGGAAAATACTCAAATCAGTGAGTTTACTCTGAAGCTCACGCATGATATTTTAGATTTAAGTAACTCGCAGAATAAACTCGATAATCACTTCAAGAGGACAACCATGAAAGTGTTCTGTACTTCTTTGAGAGTATTTCAAACTTCAAACATTTGCAAAAGTAAATTACAATATTATGTTCCTCAGCTGCCACCGTGAATATGGTGTTGGTTCCCATCAGCAATTTTACTGTTAACTTGGAAGCATATGCAAATATCTTTGGAAATATGACTGTCATGATATATTCTCAGCTCAATAACCCTAAACACAACACATAAGTGTTAATACGTTATTATCACAAATTCACAATAAATATACCAAATATATTATAATTTTACCACAACATTTCTTTAAAACCAGGATATCTATACAAACATGTCAATTTAAGGATCTTCAACTCCTTATTATAAAACCGGCATTATTACGCAATTTACTATACCAGCAAAACCAAACCACAGACCAATTTAACTCTACAGAAAAGAACTATTTACAAAAACAGATGTAAGCAATCCAGACAGAAAACATGCTCACAATAATGTATACTATAATGAATAATGTAGGAGATTATCCTTATTCAGCGTCCGTACTTCTGATTAGTGTAGTATTACGAAATACCTTCTCCGAACAAAAAGCTTCAAGTAAATCTTTCGCAAATGAAAAGACGAACCAGATCATCATCACACATAGTTAATAAGGTTGCAGTAGTAGTTTCTTTGAAGGGATTTGTTGTTGGGGCTTTAAAATGATTTCTCATTGTGTAGATTGCTTGCAACAAACCAGTTTTACAATATGAAACAATAAATTACAAACGGGCGAAGTTCACGGAGATTTATTCTCACTTTTTCTATAAAGAAATTTAATTGTCTGATTTATGCATCTTCTACGTTTGTTGATTGTTAAAAAGAGTAAGATTGTTTTGTTATGAATAAATCGGTGTCTTTAAAGGTGATATTTTCCCTCCGCTGTTCCTAAAATTGATGATTCACGAGTTATCACTTCCTATATAAAATCATGAAGTCAGCTAAACAAATTAACAGTAACTTTAATCCTTTTTTATTTCTATTTACTCTGATTGAAAATGAAGAACTAAATATATTTTACAAGTTTATCTGAATATGTAAGCTTTATGGACATTAAGTATATACTATTCAAATTTGTTTAATTTGAGAAATAATTACTGTTTCATTTTTAAAGAAATTATTTTGACTAGTTACAATGATAAAAAATAATGGTGAACAGACAAAAAAAAATCACTTTCTGAGTTACACTACGAAGAAACAGATATTTTACATTACATATCTTCAAATTAGTTAGATTCCCTACAAAATTAAGGTCGTCGTGAAATTTTCCTTTGAGTGAAAAATTACACGTGTACTTCTATGTTACTTGAACATTAATTTACTGCTGAAACAACGATATCTTAAAAAAGGGTATTCTTTTGAGAATAATACTCTCGTTCATTACAGTTAAAATAACATTAAACACATATGAATGAACATTTACTTTTTCCCCCTTGCTTGTTCTTTCTTTTTTTAATAACGCTGCTATGCAAATATACTGAAAATAATATTTCACTTCTCCACAACCTCCAATACACCATAAATTATCCAATAATACATTTTAAATTTTTGTCTCCGACAGAAGTTCATAAAAATTGAATAAAATAATGTTAAAATTTTTATATATAAATTGTGATTACTTTAATATCAACTTTGTTACTTAGCTTTTCTTTAATTTAGTATTGTTCAAGAAGAAGAATTCATCCCTTAATCAATTTTTCGTTAAAACCTGTTTAATAGAATGCAAGAAGGTGCTTGCAATAAAGGCGATGAAAATGACTATATAACAAAAGAAAATATTCTCATTTCAAAGGAATGGACTACATCTTTATAAAATCTATTGCATAAGTACAACATAAAGAAGAAGCGGAACTGATCTTTCATACGCAAAAAAGCACATTCTTTAAGAAATACCTCCTTTGTTTTTAATAAAAGATAATAAATGAACGAAAGTGAAAATGAAACATAACCAACTTCATTTCAAACATTAGAAACATTAATCAAAAGTATAAGAAGCACCACTCAACATAATATTATATAAGAAATTACTCCCTTATAAGAAAAAGAAATATGGCAACAAGTGAGACGATTTCATAACACCAATTTTATTTCATTGTTGATAATTCATGCTTTTTGTACTCGGTCGGTTAACTTCCGACTTAACAAAAGCGTCAATTTCGTAGTTCATGTAACAGGTGTACAGTATTAGATTTAGAAGAAAGTTCGGAATCTTTTATTTTCTATCACTTCATACTTAAAAGCGCATTGTCATTCGTTTTACTGAATAAGGTGTGGAATATAAAATGGCATCTTGTATACCACCGTAACATTAGGATTTATATTAGAATACAATGGTAACAAACAATCCGGAAATAATAGCGCCTTTACTTTTCATTTTTCTTTTTAGAATTTGGTATAAAAGAAGCTGAATGTATTTTTGAAGCAGTATTCTTATCTTTGAATTCGACATCATCAGATATCATCACATCATAGTAACAGCAGTAAAATGGCAATGACTACTTTGGTAAAATATTTTATTTTGTGTGCATTTGACTAAATTACTAATCTATTTTTGTGTTTGTTGTTTAAGGCTACGTACGCCTGTTTGGGATTTGTGTTAGTGCTCGGAGCTCCTGAACCACCCCAGATTTCTTATGGTGCACCCAGTTCTGGTGGTTACATTGAAGGTGGTTACATCGAAGCCTCAGTTGGTGGACATGGTGGTGGTGAAACAGCAAGTTATGGAAAACCTCAGGAACCTGTATGTATTCATATTTATCTATAATATTGCTCAGTGAATTTTGATTTTATGTTACCAAAAACTGGTCTAGCTTAAATGGCAAAGCACTCGTTTTTAGCGAAAGATTCAGGTTCGATCCCTGAGGCCAGTCAAATGGAAATATCTATTTTAATGTAATTCAAATTGTTGCTGTGCAATATAACAAGTACCGGTAGTTTCTGTTTTTCTGTGCTTGTTTCTGTAAGACTATTAATATTCTTTCGTATACAGACTTTACTTTTAATATGTAAACATAACTCATATTTATGTTTACTAACGCTCTCATAATAAATAGCGTATATAGCAGAAACTTAAGTACTCAGAAATACAAAACATCTATTGTGTTAGTGTTGCCGTCCAGACATAAGATTTTTTTTTTCTCGCCATCTTTTAATTTTGTCAGTCTCGATCCAACTTAAATGGATATAACTTTAGTAATGCTAAATTATGACGTTTACATCAGGTGCACATGATTTGCAAATTTAGACTTTGCCAATTCATGCAGTTAGCATGTAACATAAACCTATAATAACTGTACAATGAACTAAGATAGTAAAAGTTGTTTAGCAGTGTTACATAATTTAATAATATTTAAATCCTAAATGTTATTTAGTTACTACCAAAATATTTTTTTTAAAATCAATACCTATTTATGTTGACATTGAGAATATCGCTTTAAAGTAATAGTAACTTATAATTATTCATCACTCTTGTTGGAAATACCATTAAACGATAAATTTCTATATGAAAAAGAAATAAGATGACACAGAACAACCATTGTACATCATAATCTCAATAATTTACATTTAATATCAATGTTAAGAACGATTTTAATAAAAAAAATTCCATATTTACTGCTGATTGGTTGATAAACGTAAATGATATTATAAAAACGAAATGGTTAACTGACTACTTTGCTTTAGATAAATAAATGTAAAGTAGTCAACAAATCATTTCATTTATACGTGTATAATATATTCAATGCAAATCTGTAATAAATAAATTTAAAAATAGTAAATAATATTGTTTCCTGTATAATAGTCTCAACGGCACCACTGCTCATAATAACCAACAAACATGCTACATTCCATAAACAAACTAACAAAACTATTTTTCAGAGCTACCCACCAAGGCCTTACAATTTCCAATACCAGGTGAACGACAAATACCACGGAACTGATTACGGACGATCAGAACACAGTGACGGTAACACTGTTAACGGCCACTACCAGGTTCAGCTTCCTGATGGCCGTAAGCAAATAGTAACATACACCGCTGACTGGGAAAATGGATTCAACGCTCAGGTTGATTACCAAGGAGAAGCTCATCATCCACCACCACCAGCTGGTGGTTATGGTGGTCACTCTGGTGGAGAGCTTGGTGGTCATGGTGGTGAAATTGGTGGTTATTCCGCTGGACCAATCATTGAAGAGCATTCTATAGAAGGTGGATATCCCCATAAACGTTAAGATTTTAGACTAATGTAGTAGAATTGTTTATTTTCGAATTTTCATTTGAAGTATTTTACTGAAATTGTTTGGACAATTTGACAAATCAAACGGTATAATATTGAATGATTGTGAAAAATGTCAACTTGCTTCACATTTTTATATCAACTTGTTTTCGTTCAGTACACTCTGACTTATTACTTCATGTAAATCGTTTTGAAAGATAATAGCGATTGAATTGTTCTTTATTTCTTAATTTTTATTTCTGTTGAAGCAATAGGGAACGGGTATATTATTGTGATTTTATTAAGCCATGCTTGTATTAAATATTTCTAGTCTATATAACAAATGAAGTTATCTATTTTTATATTCAGCAAAGGTGGTGAGAATTATAGATTTATTTAGAAGATATTACAAAACCAAATGTTTATATTTTTATTACAGAACATATATATATTTATATTATATTACATTTCCACATTTTATATACAAAAATGTCATTATTATATAAAAGAAAAAAGACCAAAGCAATAAATAAAAAAACTGCACAAACAAAAAAACACTGATTTTCAATTTTCTTTGAACCATTATCTAAGGATTGTGTTACATAATAACAATACTCGATCAAATAACAAGCTATTCAACCCACGAAGTTTTGATTGACTTCAATCTTATTTATCAATCAAGAGCTTCAAAGTAAGAGGAGTAGCAAGAGTATCTGAGACAATTTATTGACAAATAGGTCATCACTTTCTTCCTTTGTGCTCAAGCTGATAGTCATGAAATCGTGGGCTTTGAATCTCCCATGATTTTTATTAATTGCATTGCCGATTAGAACCAATGTGTCAACTACTTCTCATCACGAAGTATTGTTCACTTTTTTATGATGTGTTATTATGCACTTAAAAAATTTAAATGTTAATTTAACGGGGAATTATTACACAATTGTGCAGCTGAAGTGATCTGTTTTATGGAGGTATTATATAAATTAATGGTTTAATTTATTAGTGTGATTATTGGTTGATTAAATGAGGAGTATTTGCTTGGTTTAAATTGTTTTATAGTTTATAAATATCATAAAGCTTCTGAAAGATTTATATTGGTATATTTGTAAACATACAAGTGTCAACGAATAAAATAGAAAAGGAAAACTGTACGTTTTTTATCATTAATAGAAGTTATATGATCACAAAGTTATATGATCACAAAGCATTAATTTTTTAGATAAATCTGTTTTATGAAAGAAAAAAATAGAGATAAATTATTATTTTATAAATTTCTTCATTATTTTGTTTCTCAAAAGCTCCTTCCATGTTTTATTATTTAATTATTCTATTGGATATATTTTGTTCTTCTGATAAATGCGAAATATTCCGTAATTATGGTGCATCAAATCTATGTTTTATGAGTAACAAATAAATGAATTTATGACACATTCTAATAGTATGTTTTGTGAAGAAATAAATTCTTGAAATATTTTAATGACTTCGGATTTCATTGTGGTCATCATTTGCATAATTCTTAATGTTAGAAAAATGGAGTGAGAACTTAGAGTCCAAACAAGTCAACATTAATTACAAAATGTATACCTCAGAGAAAATTATGGGAAATTGTTGTGAAAAACTTAATGACAGTAAAGTAACATTTATTCTCAAGGAACATTAACATAATTATGTAGTGTTGTTGCAGAAGATCTTCATGACAATTATATTGCCTGTTCTAATTCCATGGTGGTCTACTGATTTTAAGTTAGAATTTTGATTTTTGAAGAAGTTTTTTTAGAGATGACATTTATGTAGACATTTTGAGAGTGAATACAATACGTAGAATACTTGCTTAGTGTAATCCTGATTACTTATAATTATAAATGTATTGATCATTTTTCGCAACAACATACATAGCAAACAGTTTTAATTGAATTGGAAATCTCCAGAACCTCCGTACATTTATAAGACAAAGGTAAAAGTTGACCTGGGATTAAATTTCAGATTGAACCAGTGCTTCCTTGCTGTCAAGACAGTAACTTCAAACTAATATACTGTATATCTAGAAACGGCTCAAACATAATTATAGTGTTGCAATGCTGATCTAAAATCCTCTCAGTTGAGAATAATAATTTTTCGTGCTATCTAAATTCCTATTGTCCATTTATTATTTAGAGCTTATGGAACAGATCCCTGCAACATGAACTATTATATGTCTTTCAATGTTAAATACTTGCTCATGATAATAACTTTTTCTCATACATCACTTAAAATCATATAAAGATTAAATTCCTGTTACAAAATATTATAATAAATGGGCAGAGCAAGTGTTGTGAAAATTAATGATAGGTGATTTTTAATAAATATATCTGGTAAGTTATTATTATTATTGCGATTATGTGGTAATGCTGTCGAGTTATGTTATAATATTTAAAATTGCATAAGTGCTTTACCATATCAATATTATTATTAATAATTTTGAATATTTTGAGGAACATTTATGAAACATCGTTTGCTTATAAATAAAAGTTTTTATTTCTTTTTTAGTATGCTGTTTAAAATTCAGTAACTCCGAAATATTTATAGATTAATATACTCTGACGTGATTGCTATACTCTTCAATATCAAGTAAATGAAACTGCACTGCTTTAAAAAAAATTAGTAGATTAGTTTGGTTCTATACGTATATCAGCATACATTTTCCTTTTGATAATTTTACAGCAATGTCTTCATGTCAAGAACAAACTTTCTCATAAATCAGCAGTCACATTCATGCATTTGTATGTCGAACTCGAAATGTAAAAACACAGATCGAAAAGGCATCCAAAGAAGATTAAATAAATAATTTATAGTTTCAGAGCTTTAAAAATCAGATTATTTTACTAAATACATTTTTTCCTTTGGTTCTTTTGGAGGCTTCATCCTCAGATTCTTATTCAACCACGCAGCAATAAACCTATAAACCCAGGAGAAACCGTCATCATTAAGGTCTTTGTCAAATATTATTATTCATAACTATTAATAAAATTCTGCTTTTCAATCAGAACACATGAAAATCTGATAATATTTCTGTTTATTTCATAGCAGTCGAATTCCATCATTTCGTACATTTCATATGAATTGATAAGATGTGACTAATACATTTTATTTTCTAGGATTACCATTCTCATTTGGGAATGGGCCAAGAAAAGCAAAATTCTGTACCTAGTAGATTCGTATTTTTAACTGTTATTTAATATTTTAAAGATTCTTTTTATTATAATCAGGTTTTCCGAAAGGAAAACAGCATTAACTTTTGTATGTGGTATTTAACCATAGTATATTGCCAGCAACTTCATATTTCATTGACCGAAAAAAAAACTACTTTTGTTAAAAGAAACCATTCTCATTAACATTAAAAAAAACATTTCATTATATGGTAAACAAATTTTACAACGAGGATCCAAAGGACAATAAACTGACCCCTTTTGCCCTTCCTAACTACACTTTTACCTAATAGACTTGACCAGTGACCACTCTCCAGGAGTAACATTTACTTATTATAATTCTGGTCTTGTTCATATCAATTGGATGCACTTCTGATGACTATTGTACAATCGAATATTACACAGAAGTCTTTTCCTTATGAATCTTCTAACAGGTTTTTAGCTTTTGATTTATTATGTAACCAGCCTATCACATCCTCCACGCTCTATATTACTATTACTTATATCACGTATTATACTTTTTACTTCGGAGTATTTTACTTTCATTGGTATTTCTAAATCACAAAATTAATTTTTCTTTATACTCGTAATATTACGAGAGGTGTGTAGTATAGTAATTAAATTATATGTTTATTTAGGAGTTTCTAATAGTGACAGCGTAATTATACTTAATGAGTTTATTAATATTAAAATTATAACGGACCAAAAAGTTGAAAATGATCTAACTGTATCCTGTCATCTAAGTCAAAGTTTTAGTACTCTCTTTTTTAATATATCTCTGTATTTCAAAATTTGAAACTTATTCTCTTTAGTATATATGGTAACTGTATTTTGCTATAAATAATAATGTTCTATATATTTTCGTTTTATACTTCAATATTTTTTCCCGCTAAGTTTGTAACATCAGGTACATGATATTAACGAGATATGACAAATATGGAGCCCTTAATATCAAAATATTATGTACTACACATTTAGCAATAATTATATTTGTGTATTTTTGTCATACTTCAACAAAAAAAAATATTCTACTTAAATTTCTCTGAACAAGGATCAGTTTCAGTGTTCTGCTAATTTTGATAGACATACAAACAGAAGAACTTCAATTTGGAATAGCATGCACTTTTCTCAATAACTATTTCATACCGAACGTATACATACGTTGTATTTTAAAAACATTTTATTTGAAATAATTTTACACAGTACATAACGTGATTACTTTAATTTACTGATGAAAAGTACTTCTAACCGTGTGGTTGCTAATTTAGTAATAAAACTGAGGATTTTATTTCAACTTATTTCGTATGAAAATGACAGTGTGATATAAATTTATTGTCAATTCATTATAAATGTATTTCTATATCACTCAGTTTACAACCATACATGACTGTTGAAAGGTTTTGTGGTGAATAGTCCTTTACACTACTGTATATCATCCATATATCATATATTCTTTAAGAGAAGATGAAAAGGTACCTTCATTGACAATTAAAAAAAATTATTAATGAAATTGTTCTAGAAAGATGATTCTAATCTTGAAAACAAATAAATCTCAACACACATATCTTCACGTCATTTACGAAACTAACACAAAAAAATACAAAATCTACAAAAAATAATTTCACAACTCAACTCATCTAAACAAACAAAATTAACAATCAAGACTCAATCTAATTCATAATCACGCAGACGACCAAGCAAAAAAAAAAGATAAGTTTATTTTTCATAACACAACCATTATTCAAACGAAAAAAAACTTTTGCTTTCGTTGATTCTCTTCTAATATAATCTATCTGATGCACATCGTCCAGTAAGTTCCACTTTCTTCTTCTCTTCATTTAAAATTCCACCTCGCACTCTATATTTCAAAAGGGGGGCTTTCACATGCCCTTGATATTACTTAATAACACAAGTGTAACGCACCAGGGAGCTTCTTTTTTCGTGTGAGCTTCAGACAAGTGAAGGTAGCTCTTATATTAACTGATAATTACTGTCATGGAGAATAATTAAAATGATAATGGTGTGTTAAATTGAATACCTGGACTAGGGGCATCATGTTTCATTATAGTAGTTGTGGTTTAGACTTTTAAAATAGATGCGAGGGTTGTGCTATTATTTTTTTAAGTTCAATTACTTTCAGGGTGTGTTGGGATATTAATGAAAACATTTATCATTGTATGTGATATCTAGGGTTGTAACCATTTTGAATTTCCCTGTCAAGGTTGTTTATAGTACATTTCATATATTAGAAAAAAAAAAGACTTGTTAACAATACAAGTCAAAAAGCTATACGTTCTTGTGAGTATAGACGTAAAATCCTTACTGAAGAAAGACGTGAAAAATATTAATAATGTGGGTTACAATGAAGCCCTAAACTATAGTTACTCATTTTCAGTGATAGAGTTATATTAATCTGACTAAAAATCCATAAACGTAGCAATGTTACTAAAAATTTATATACTAACAGCAGCAGTAGTAATTCATAAAAAGCAACATTTTGCATAAATAATATTTTTAGCAAATTGACTAAGAACACTTTAAACATTCTGCTGTATGTATCAAACCTTATCTTGAAGACCTGTAAGACTGTAACAAGTAT
>JAQIWE010004454.1:0-10766 GCA_034698565.1 Campodea plusiochaeta | reverse complement strand
GCCAAATCTTCTTATAAATTTCTCCATGAAAAAGTTAGTAATCGTTCCTCGGGCTCCAATATACAATCCGATAACCTATACGCTGTTTAAATCTTATTTCTCAATAAAATATGGAGAATTGTAATGGAGTTGTTTCTCTTCGTGAACTCTCTCGTAGTGCTCATGTAATTATTCTCGTTTTTCTGTGTTTTGTACAGTCAAAAGGTTTTCTTTGCAGAATCTATATATATATATCGCAATATCCCAATATAATATCCAAATGGTTCTTATGAACATTACAACTTTCTTCGTTTTACCAGTTTTAGTAAATATAACAAGATTTCAGATCGGAATCAATAAAGTAATGTACAAGTCTGAACTCTGAACTGGAACTCTGGAAGGTACAACTTCCTTCATTATTTCACCACAACCACTGTAAAACTGTGGTCACTATCATAGTAATAACAATCTACTGAAAAATAATATTTTCAGAACTTTAGTAATTGTATTCTTCAGATACAGCAAGGAAGGGATTTTTTACAATTTCGAGAAAATGACGAAAATGTTGAAACTTTCTTTTGCGTCTCAGGTCGTCGTGACCTTCTTTACTGTAACGACGATAAGTTGTTTACAATTAAGAAATATGAATATCAGTATGTCATTATCACTTCAGATGAATCATAGAAATATAAATAATATTACTTGTAGGTGTTTGAAACTGAGAGGACTGTGGTCCTTGATTAAATATTCGTATTACATAACCTTCGTGAAGATATGAGTAATCTTTCGCTAATCGATGATGGACATTGCAAATGTTAAAGTAAATTAACAATGATACAGAATCTGATAATATTTTGTTTAACCTTGACTATCTTCTACTTCCATTTTCCAAGTAACTACGGGTTGGAATCATTTGAGAGATTCAGCAGTTCATCTGTATATTATCGCTATTGCAAAAGGAGCAAACTGAAATATTATGTTGTACGACATCATTTCATTGTACATTTGCACTAAATTTTGCATAGTATGGTTAAAACCTTTGTAATCCAAGGATTTCTAATAACTTTATATTTATTGTAATTAGTAGTTTTCTGTACAAAATATTAAGTGAGTTTATTGAAACATCTACGAGGTAACTGGTGGGTCTTCTGATATTGTTATATATATATATATATATATATATATATATATATATTTATTGAGATTTATAGTTACTCTGGTTATTAAACAGTTTAATTCCAGTTTCTGAAGCACTCAAGAATTTAATTTCACATTGAAAAATTACTCTAATTTATTATTAATAATAATTTTATAAAAAAAATATTTTCGCAATAAATACTGGGCTAACATCAGACAGACGTCTTCTCGTATTTCCTTACTCTCTTTGTAAGATCAGTAATGAACTTCTTATTAATAGTTCAATGTCATGTTGTAGTAAAACTAAACAAAGTAATATTAATACCAATGTTTACATCAATGCGCTTTTGTTTTGACGCATGCTGCCACTTACTACTACACCATAGGGCAGTGTGTCATTCGCACTTTTTAGTATCAATACAACACTTTAAAAAAAGTTTAGTGGCAGTTGGGTCTACATAAAATCACAAGCTATTACAAACTGCTGTTTACAAAAATTTACGAGCTTACTCTATAAAAGAAAAACAAACGGTTGTTTTTCGAGAATGAAAGGTTATAAAAAATGCAAAAGTGATATACGACCACACTTAGAAAAGGAACATAATGTGGTAACAGCTACCACTACTACTATGAATGAAACGTTAGTGATTTTTAATTAACTTAAAAACAATAAAATCACTCAACGATACATTTTTATTTACAGATTAATCAAAGATGGCTTGTGCGACCGAAGTAGTGCCCCGTCAGTGAGTGCAATATCTCGTCTTTTAAGAGGCAGGGACGGCGAAGATGACACCAAAAAGATAATTGATGGTAAGTTAAGGGGGGAGAAATTGTCTGTTTTTGTGGTACGAGGTGTGAATATCATATCCCACCTGGAAAGGGGCGGTAATATCATTGATGACCAGAGGGTTTTCTTTCACCTGTCCTCCCCTCCCTCACTTGTAATTAGCGCCTTCTTTTTGACAAAGTGCCGCCCCCTTCAACCCCACTTGCCAGATTTATGGGGTAGTCTGCCTTCAGCATGTCGGGGACGTCACGCTTTTTTCCTTAGAACAATAAAGGAGGGTGAAAGCACAATTTTTGAGTTTATGTAATATGTTGCTGTACTGCACACGTCGATATTATACTCGAAGCTAGATAATTTTTATTGTCTGGATCTATCTCAAATATGGTACTGCACTGATTTTCTTTTCTACTTTTTTGCAGTTTTCTGTTTACTCAGTTTAGTTTATTTCAATATTCATTGAATACAAACTTGAGATACTATTTTAATCTTCACATTGGTGAAATTTAAAAACTAGAAGATATGTCTTGAAGATGGAGTTAATTAGATTTTAGGATTAAATTGTCGTCTGAATTAAAGAAAAAGTAATATTGTGAGCTCACGAATCTGAGATAAAGAAAAGTAAGAAATATATTACATCACTCGGATTTTTTGGTGATCTCCAAAATAATTATAATAACATGTGATTCTGACAGGATAAGGATAACATCTAATTTAGTGCTGATGAAGCCTTATTAGTTCTTTAAAAAAAAAATGACCTACATCAACATTAAGAAATGGAATTGCTTTACAGAAAATAACTTAATAGAAATCATTATTTTGATGCTTTAGTTCTCGCCATGTTTATCTATTATATAACTTTGATATCGTTTGATAATTATTTCGATGTTCAGTAGAAACATGATGTACTTCAGAATATTGTGATACGGTAATTTCAAATATAACTAAAAATGGAAATCATAAATTTATCAATCCAACTTTTCAGCATCTCAGTTATCAACTTTTGTTTTTCTTCTTGTAGGAAAAACCAGCGATGGTTCCGATTGTGAATCCGAACCTGGTATTCCATTAAAACGAAAACAACGACGATCACGAACGACTTTCACTGCTCATCAATTAGATGAATTAGAAAAAGCTTTTGAAAGAACACAATATCCAGATATTTATACAAGAGAAGAACTAGCTCAAAGGACAAAGCTCACTGAAGCCAGGATACAGGTTCGTAGTCAGAAATTTATTATTACAACTTGTTTTTGTTTTGAAATTTACTAATTGTTGATTCGCATTTTTTTTATTTGTTATTACTATTATTGAATACAATGAAAATATTTTTCAGTCGATTATATGATTTTATATCGGATGTAGTTTAACAATATTAACAAAATTAAGTCATTATAAGATTTTAAATGTGGAGAAAACAAGTTACTGTTAATTTTGCTAAATTTAGAATGTCGTTACAGTTTTTAAACTATTATATCAAAGTATGTAAATCTTGCCTGTATACATTTTCTTATTTCCGTATTATCAGTAAAAAGTGTGACCTAACCCAATGTATAAAGAGTTAGTGTTTATATAATTACGCTGACTAGATAATGGTAAAAATTCATTAGTGACATCTAATTTCACCTTACCTTAATATGATAAAGAGCTGATATTGATCCGCACACTGAATGAAACTGTTTTCATTATGATCGCATTAATTATTATTTTAAAGGAGTGCACCGGCCCAGCGGGAGGTGACCAGTTTCCAGTACAATATCGAGGGTTCATCCTATTCATTGAGACACCAAATGAATAGGATGAATCCTCGAAATTGTACTGGAAACTGGTCATCTCCCGCTGTGTCGACGCACTCCTTTAAGTGAAGAGTTTAAAGTAGTTAAAGTAGTAGTTTCTTTCTATATTACAAAATACAAGATTATATTATAGTTATATTGTACTGGATTAAAGAAAAATATTGAAATTTAAAATTCAAAAGCAGGACAATCTAGTTTCATTGTATTAGTATGCCATACTGTTACATTTTTATATAACTTTGCACGGTTTCTTCTTGTTACTTTTTTAATTTAGGGTTTATTACCTTATTTTCTACTTCATGGGTTGAATTTTCAAATGTATTTTCAAAATAATATTATAATGATAAAGCAAAGAAATTAAGAAACTTCGGAACTGACATAAATTAAAACTATTTATTAACATTTAGCGCTAATGTTTGACCAATTGAGTAATATACAATTAATTTATTAGGTATGGTTCAGTAACCGTCGTGCACGTTTACGTAAACAGTTGTCATCTAGTTCAAGTAGTTATGGTGCTCTTGGTTTACCAATGTCATATCCACCATCTTCTGGATCCTATGTTATTCCACAGGGTTTAGGAGATGCTCCATTTTCTAGTCCATCACAAGGTAATTCATGTTTGTCATTGTATTTTCATTAGTATTATGCTTTGCATGTTCTAAGCTTTAATGCTTTACAATGTTACTTTAGATTTTAGTTTCATAGGGTTCCTACGAGACCATGCGAGACCAAGTCTCGTCTCGGTCTCGTTCGTTTAACGAGACCGAGACCACACGAACGAGACCGAGACCACGATAATTGAACGAGACTGAGACCAGGTCTCGTCTCGGTCTCGTTCAGGTACGGAATTGCAGTATCTGCAAAAAGTTAAGAAATCTCATAAACTTTCAATTGTTAACAAGGTTTTGAATTCATTACATACACATCGCTGAAAGTACTGAATATATCAACACTATGAGCGGAAAAGGGTGTAAAATTGTTTTATTCCAGAAAGTGTTTATTTTAGAAACAACAAGTTCCGCGTTTTCATTAAAAATTTCGCGAAAGTGTGTATTTCTACAGTTTAATAACAATATTGCCATAAAGCTCAAAAACTTAAAGAGACCGAGACCTGAACGAGACGAGACGAGACCAGCAGTACGAGACTGGAATCGAGACGAGAGTTTTTGAACGAGATCGGGACCGAGACCACCCTGGTCTCGTCTCGTAGGAACCCTAAATTATGTAATTTATGTTGTAGTGAATAGAAACTTCTTACTCTATATTCTGTAGTGCGTATCTGTTACTTTGTATTTTTCAATATATTGTAATAGTATCGATTGTACTGATTTTTTTATTTGCAATAAAGTTTTTTTTTTAACATCAATAGAAAAGTGATTCTTGTGACCACCCATTTTGTAAGACTGTAGAATCAAACTATACATGTAGAAGCAATTTATATTCAAATACTTTGTCATTATAGTTTGTAGTTATTGATTTAATTAATAGATTATAACTTTAATAGGTTATTTTTCTAAAAGGATCTTGGTTCTTGGATTAAAAGTAATGATTCGCAAAAACGGTTGCTAATCTCTGAATATCATATAAATCTACCTTCAATAACTTAGATCCATGATTTTTCGAAGCTGTTTTATATATTTGGCATTTTCCAAGAATATTTTAGTGATGGCCCACTTTGAAAGACTATAGACTCAAAACTGTATTATAAGAAGCAGTTTTTATTTCAGTACCCTGTCATTACGAGTTTGTAGTCATTGAATATATTAATAGATTATAACTTTATTAGGTTATTTTACTAAAAGGTTCTTGGATTAAGAGTAATGATTTGCGACAATTGAGATCTTGTAAATCTAAATTCAATAACTATTGTTCGTAATATTTTAACGGTGATATTTTAAATATTTTCAAAGAATATTTCAAATACACGATTTCCAAATTAGTAATTGTAACTGTTTTACAGATTTTCTGGTATAATATAGTTTCAGTAAATAAATTTTATCACCAATTCAAAATTTTCCAGATAAATTAAAATAGTCTATTATCATCGCTTTCTAATAAATTATGTAGTATAAACTTTTCTCTAATCTTTCTCAATGTGCCTTCAGATTCATCTGCTCTATATTCTTCGAGCATGGGCATGGCATCTTCTGCAGCAGCAATGCAACAAATGGGTTCTGAAGGCAGATCAATGGTAGGAAGTTCTGCTTATTCAGCTCTCAATCATCCAGTCATACCTTCTGCCTACTCCCCAGGAACACTTATTACACCACAGGTATGAAAAGTTACGAAAAATATTAATAGTTGTTTTGGCAGGAAGATTTCACAGTTTGTTTTTCGTTTGTGGGAATTAATAATTTAAATATAAATAAATTAAACCGATTTACTTTACATTAGAATAATAAATTAAACACAAGAAAAAATTCACCTCGAGTGGGAATCGAACCCACGACCTTTGCTTTACCCGTGCACTGCTATTACCACTAAGCTACCGAGGCACATGCTTTCCTCTTGTGCTTAATTTAATATTATAGCTACAAGTCAAATAGAAGCAATGAATTTTTTCTTGTGCTTAATTTATTATTCTAATGTAAAGTAAGTCGGTTTAATTTATTTATATCTAAATTTCTTTGCATTCTCTAATCATTATTTATTAATAATTTAAAGTTACTTCGCTGATGTTTGCTATAAACTATAATCTTCCTAATATGTTTTCAGTGTAACGGTAGTTTTTATTCCTCTTAAAAATTACTGCAAAAAACATTGCAAAAAAAACAACTTATAAATAACTCATTTCGAGTCTCGAGCAGTCTTGCGATAGAGATTTCCAATAACCTATACACTTTTCAGATATTCTTCATTTGAGAATAAAATATACTTAGAAAGCTTTTTAATGGCTTTATCAGCATTCCTTTAAAATAGCGTAGTAGGACTTGTAGCCTTGAATGCCTTTCAAGGCAAAAACTTTGATCACACAAATGCAACATCAGAAAAGTACAATATAAATTGTAAACTTATTGTAACGGAAGAAGCAAGGATATTCCCGTGTGAAATACAAATACTACGAACAAATTAAAGGTGACTTTCTTTTTTCTCGGAAACAATTTTCGTTGACATTATTGAAATACAATTTAGGCTATTCTTAGAGACAAACCATGAAAGCTTTGTAAATTGGTTGCGATTTACGACAGTGCAGAAGAACCGAGTTTGCTTTAAACCCACTCTGAACACATTATGTGGGCCTACTACACATAGTTCAACTTGATGTGAAATTTAAGAACTTAGAAAAAAAGATTGCTCAAGAATACACGATCGCCTGTATCTCATATACTGTACTTCCTTTAGTAGTAAAATTTTCTTTTTTATGAAAGCAAAAAATATATATCGGTCTACTGTAGTTGTTTTCGTTTTATATGGTATTAAATGTTGGTAAAAAAAAAGAAACGGATAAAACTCTATTATAAAATCAATTTACTAAGCACCCTACATTATTTTGTTTATTATATTATTCGATTTCCGAAATTCATTTTTTTAATCAATTCCATTAGCAGCCTATTAAACGGTAATTATCACATCACTGTACTAGATTCTTTGAAAAGGACCCCATGAGAAATAAAAGTAATTTGGTCAAACAATCTCAACAGTTTAATATATCGAAAGAAAAATCTTAAAGGTTCATAATATTTTGCTCATTTTTGTCAGCCCTTCCCGAGTTCTTCACCGAGCAAAGGTTGACAGAGTGAACAATATTCTAGATTATTAATAATAGGCTTCTTCTCAACAAATATATCTTTTATTACTCGACAATTGTTTCGGCCTCATAGGACCATCATCAGGGATCTGAACAATAAAGAAAACATTAATATAAATTCAGCAAAAGCATTGGATCGAAATTAACTTACAAAATTATTAACATCATTCTCTCAATTTCTGCAGAACTGTTGTTGTCTATCATAACCAGATATGTACAGCTCCATTTCTCTTTCTATATAATATTTTCACAGAATTTATTAATAAAATATTCTAGACCTCATTCACAACTCAACAACGTAATTATATTTCTTTAAATAAAAATTTGAAAGACACACAATATACGGAGATAATTATATTTGAGTCTTTTTTCCAATTAATTGACAATGACAAATATAGTTGTGACACGAACCTGTGACAAAACAATACTTAATTAAATTTTGCATGTGATTGTTAAAGAACTCTCTGTACTTCTAATTAAAATGCCGCACCAATTAAATTGTGAAGATTTGCCGCAATAGTAAATTGTATTCAATACGTCCAAATACTTGAAAATCTGTTATGAAATAATTGTTATAATCGACGTTAAAATTAGTGAACTTTGTATTCAACTGTAAAACTGTTTCAAAATCTGTTCTAGAAGTGTTACGCAGATGAACACTATTCTTATAGAAATAGAGCTATTACGACATTCACATAATTGACATTAAATGGAACCGTTCATCGATAATGATAAAGTAATCTTTTTTTTTTCGCTTTCTTTGTTACTCATAATGTCACATGAATATGGTTAGGTTTTCGAATTTCTAAGGGACTCTTCGTCGTAACATGAAGAAAAGAGAGACGAAGCAGACTAAAATGTCAACATTCGTTTCTTCATGATTATCTAAAAAAACTTCAAAAAGTCATATGATGATTCATAAATACTCCAAATTTAAATAAGTAAATAATGTCTTTATTTTAACCGTTGAGGCTATTTCAGAATAGAATCTCTTATACACCTAACTATAATTAAACAGTGTTGTTATTCAAAATCATCCGAGATGATATTACTGAACCTTGCATCTATTTACAAATTTCTTACTTATAACACAAGCTACATTTTTGACTTAGTAAAAAAAAATAAAGCAGGACCTTCGTAAATGGTAACATATAAATCTCTCACTATTATTCTTTGATATAAATATTTTTACCAGTTTCGTATTTCGAAATATTAGCAACTATCCAGCAAAATGTGAATTTTAACTGTGAAATATTACACAAACAAAAAAATTCACAAAACCTTTCTTTCTTCCAGATGCCAGTAATCTCTTCCCCTGCAACTATACCATCCCCAGTACCTCCAACACACGCAAATAGTTATCAGTCACAAAGCATGTCTTCAGTAACAGGCGGTAGCATAGGAACAACAAGTAGCACTGGCTGTTCTGAAGAAAGTTGGCAAAGACACCATCATCACCATGCGACCTCAGCTGCTTCATTTTCTACTAGTGGGTTCGTACCCCCGGGTCGGTCTCAACCCTTTTATTCCTGGTACTGAGGGACTGATGTTTATTTTATTATTCTATTCCATGTTTTTATTCTATTATTATTCAGATATATTTTTTTGTGTTTTTTTTTTCACCAGTTCAAATTTATTGAGTTTTATTTGATGTATTATTTGATACGGTGGTTCAGAAAAGATTTGGTTTATGAGTGGAAGGTTGAAATTTTATTTGTATTATTGGTTATCTTAGTGTTTCCAATTTTGAGCTGTAAAGATTCGAGTTTTGTTTGTTTTGATATATAAGGCGTCAGTATATAAATCTTATCTACGACTCAATTTCAAAATTGATGAAAAATTATATTTTCCGAAGGAAAAAAAATGACACCATTTTAGGACATTAATTTTGACAAAAACATTTCTTCTGTAACAGTTTATAAGTGACTATTCTAAATTGTAGTAACAATTTAAATTATTTTTACTTTCACAATATCTTTCATTACTAAATTTCCGGAAACAGTTATGAATTTTGTCAATTTTCAAGATATTGTTTTCTGGATAGCGCCTATAAGCTTCAATAAATTTTCAACCTTTTAAACCAAATGTTATATAAAACCAAAGACCTTTGATGAACATCCCTCGTATTTGTAATTATTGAGTTGTGGTGTTTAATATACGTGTCACAAAGTATTCTGTTGATTGTTTTGTAAAGTTCCGGAAGATTAACACATTATCCATACTTCATTGAATTATTAACATACAATGAAGAAAAGTCATTCAGTGACATTAATTCATTTATGAAATTCAATCACATACTTTGCATGAGACGACAATATTTAAAGCTTATAAGACTTTGTACCAAGTCATAAAAGTACGAAGGAACTGTGGATGTTCATAAATATAATGTTATTATAATGCTCTCTCTTTTTTTTGTGCTGCAATTTTATTTGTTGAAGTTTTTGAAATAATTCAAATTCTGATATATCGTGTGATACTGTATTATATTGTGAAGATTTATTGTGTAATTATTTTATTCAGAGAAATAAAAAGCCTTATGTAGTGTAGAAAAAAAATATAATTTACTTTGCACAAACTATTGTATCTAGAAATTATTAATAAAAATAACATAAAAACTTAGAAATTTTGTTTGCATTGAAACTAACCTAGAATTGAAATATGAAAAGTTATGAAAAATGGTTCATAGTATTATTAAAATGATGCTACAAAGTAAATATTATGAGTACTACAATAATTTTGTTAAATTGGTATTTTTTTTCCTGCGGGAAACCATCTTTTCCAACACCGCTTATCGGTCTCTAGGCAAAGCGAGTACAATAGAGAACAAAGAAAGTAAAACGGGACATGTGTGTTGGAAAAGATGACTTCCCGCAGAAAAAAATACAGGTTAAACTTGAACACAGATATGAAAATATAAATCTAAGATATGTTTTTATATTTTTATCACTTTTTATATATAAATTATTGCTTATGAAATATATGGATTAAAACGAATTATTTTAAAACTCAAGAATGAACCATTATTTACTCCGGGACACTCTTATCGCTTCTAGAGCTCATGTAAATTAGTATAGTTTAGTTCATTCATCAAATCAGAATAAGTTATTCCACGGAAATCAAAGAGGAACAAAAATTGCCGCCACTTCAGCTCATCTGATTAATTATTCTTAGACATGGTTCGATATTGTGAAGCAGCTCATTTACGATGAGGAAAAGATCATTTGGAATTCAAATAACCACACGGTCTATGGATATATATTAGTTCAACAATGTAGAAATCAGTCAAAAAATATTTCTATTCCCCCCCCCCCCCCTA
>JAQIWE010004453.1:0-10768 GCA_034698565.1 Campodea plusiochaeta | reverse complement strand
AATAGTCCTTCTTCAATTTGCTTACTCACTTTTATTAATCCTTTAATTATTTCAGATTTTATACAAGTTTCAAAAGGTGCGCGATATGTTGATCACCCTGTACATGTCAGCATTTTGTTTTACTTTGGATTAAATTGATTTTTTAAAATGTGAGTGAAGTTTACGTATACAATTATACATTTTAAACCATTTATAATTGTTAAATGGATAATAAGAAGAAACAACGATTAAGATATGCTTTTTTGCATGTTTATTAATTTATAATTACTGCACAAATAATCAGTTTAAATCCTACACCCCAGCATGAACGTGCGTCCATGAACGAAATCTTGGAGGTGAAAGCACGGTTAATTTTTCTATAATTTAAGTTTGTACTAATTAAAATTGACAACCATGTCTGTTACGGTGGAAGAATATTTAACCATTCGGAAATCATGATTTTTTTTTAGTAAAATAAGAAAAAGGTTTTCTGCATTATGGGATGCTGTGTTGTTGACATTTTCAGGTTCTTGGGAATGGTGCTTTCTGGTTACAATTTTACGGTTTCTTTTCTCCAAATTATGGTCTGCCTGGTGTAAATTATGCTTTTTTACTCTAGTCATTGAATGTTTCTCTATTTTCCGGTAGCTGGTATATGGTGTGTTAGTCAGGACTTTCCTTCATGTTATGGAATCATAATATTCAATACAGTCTTCTTCTATTCTACTTCCTTACTCAATACCATAATATTGATATCATTCTATCTCGATATTAAATTTATCATGGCATTATTATTTTGTAATAAAACCGTAATATGAACTTGCTCTTACTGAAATTTGATTTACGATTTCAAAGGAAACGTCAGTTTTGATCTCTATATTGGCGACTACCTTTTCTTTAGTCAAAATTTGTTGAAAATAAATCCACAGAGCAGTATTGTCGAGTGGAATATATTGTGAACTTAGGGTTAAACGTAATATTTCAAAAATTAAATCTTACTATTCGCACATAATTTATCAACTTTAAAATTAACTTCCAAGTCCACTATTTGTGTTCATTCTCTACCGAGGAAGATCTCACTGCAATTTCAGAACTGAGGGATCTGCATATCTCTTCACTATATCACACATTAACACTACTTTATTACACGTACAATTATAATATCATTTAAATTTCCGATGATGTATTCTATTTAATTTTCTAGTTCAGTAGATCATTGTTTTCTTTAAAAAGAAGGAAAAAGTGTGAATCGCCATAATTGTTAACCTACTTATTTCATACAGATCTTTTGTTTCGCAACCTTGTATATAATAATATAATTTAGATTACATTCTTCAATTGCTCGTTATATTACTTTCGGATGCTTAGATATTTCATTGTTATCTAAAGTATGTTACGCTGATGTTAAATTATGTAAAAGGGGCAGGTGAACATTTAGAATAAGTGTTCATCAAGTTGTTTACAACGACTATCAATAAAGCTTTTTTTGTGATTTGGAAGGGCATAATGTAATAAATATTTTTAGAGTTGAGTCACTAGATCGAAATTGAATGCCGAATGACCAAGCACGTTTTTTGTAATATTATACTTAAAAACGGCTGTAAGGACATTGGTGAAAAGCGAATGTATAAGACGACGAGAATAGACGTTGATATATGAAGGTCCCGTCCACAGAAGAGAAGTACAATAACAACCACAAAGCACAGAAAAAATATGAAAGAATGTTTATGCTGGGCAAAAAATGTCATGGTAGAAAATGGTTCTAGTAAAACAACGTGTATATCTTATCTTGTTTGAAAACCAGACAAACTTCTGTTTCCAGCTTCTGAGATCTCAACAAAAGTTAATTTTGAATAACAAAAAGTAATAACAGGTCAACACATTAGTTTTCTATCAATAACAAACTTCATGCACTGAGTCTTTGATTTCTAATTGTACCAACTTACAATCTGTAATGTTTTGATGTGGCCTACATGATGTTTGATCTTTGACATGTACAAAGTTTCTACCACAAACATTGACGTACAGTATAATATAACACTGGCTAGCAAAAGCAACATTCAATTGATCGGATTTCTTCAACTTTAACTTGATAGTGGCAACAAGTACATATTGCTATTTACATGTTATTTATGCAATCGATATTTTGAACGACAATCAATGAATATATATGACTTTATGAGGAATCCATTACTTTATCTCACGACTTAGAGTTTAGAGATACTCTGTGAGAAAAACTGCCGAAAGCCTTGTCAAGTGATTTATTATCATTTAATAAAAATTTCATCAACAAACACACATAAAAAATCACTAAAAGTCTCCACGTGTATCCTAAATTAAAATCCTAAGAAAAAATCCCCTCACGTTTCCCTCATTTCCATATCAAACTAATAAATCACATCTTCTACATTACCATAACAGTCATACGAACAAACGGTGTCACAAATGCGTGGAAGAACTCCTTACGGTGAAAATAAAACAATGGGATTGTTTCATGGATATATTTTTACCTCCTTACTGTCCTGTCACACTATTATAACATTATATTCCGCATTCTTTTATAAACTTTTGACCTTATGATGATATTTTTCAAGGTTAATTGGGGCTTAAAGGTGTCGGCTACTTATGTAATAATATAAGAAATATTATAAGAGGATTGACTTAGGAGATTAATGTGTTTATATATTGGATTATGTAATGTTTTGAACGTTGTTTAATGAAGATGGATATTGTATATTTTCGTATGTTAGTTGATTTCCATCACTTTTTGAGGATTGACTTGAAACAGTACTGTCATTTTACCAGAAGAGTTATTACCATTGTAAACTAAATTTCAAATAAAATTTATATAATTTCTACAGCTAATAATCCGTAACATTATTGAACGGTCTATAACATATGAGTCGCCTTGTAAAAAAAAATAGAAGTACGGTAGTAATTGCTGATTGACGATTTTCGTCAACAAAAAAAAGTGCAAAAAATCTTGATTGAATAAATCTTGAAATATTATATATGCCTCTTTAACACTTTGACAATTTTTCGAATTTCCTATTTCCTTTGTACAGGAAAACTCTCGGGAAAACTATTCTTCTTGGTTTTTGAAACTATAGAAGAAATAAATATTACTATACCAAACAACATAACTTGTTATAAAGTATTTACACTCTTTTGATTTTATCTCATTCTCCACACTTATGTTTTCATTTGTATTCTATTATTTAATAACTTCTATTGATTCTATCAACATAAAATATTATATTTCATTGTTTGTATTAACATTAGCTTGTATTATAGATTCATGTCATAGATTGTCTTAGCTCACTTATTGTTGACAACGCCCGACAATGTTATTTTTTCTAGCTGTTATTTAATTGTTTTCAATTGTTTGAGGATAATAAATTATTAAATAACGTTTCTACTCTATAATTATATATCAAAAAAGAAAATTCAATTCTCGGAATCAGTAGACTTGCACACTGTATAATTATAGTAAAAATACAGATATTTTGAGGAAGTGCGACTATTATTTTTACTGTTGAAAGCTGTTCGGGACTATCGGAAGAAGTTTCTTTTTTCCTAAAGTTTCTGCAATGATGATCTATTGCGACTGAGGAACTATATAACTGGGAGTCATTGTCTGTTTCGCTTGAATTATACTTCACTTTTGACTTATTGTTATTCTAAGATTGTAAATGCCTCATTCTACAAGGGCAAATTTATATGAGATCAATACTACTGATATTATTCTTCAATTTAGTTATATCAAAGTTGTAAAAATTTGGCAAATATTAGCAAACTAAGGCATTACCCAACATTAGAAGTGGTTTTTCATTCATGTGAAACAGACTGTATAAGAAATACTGATCCAGAAGAAACTAAAAGTGTAAAATATATTTTAAACAACACGAAAGAGAAGTCTACTAAGGTTTCATTCGATGGTTGTGTAAACAGAGAATTAGTTATAACTAATCCATTCAGAAATATGGAAATGGTACATTCGCCTACAGTCAGATTTCATCTAGCTTTCACCTAATCTGCCCAGCATATTTGAATATGGCACATCTACCACCTAAGGTCTCAATCTATTGAGGGAGTTGTCCATGAATTCAAATGATGAAGGTAGCATATTTTAGTCATGGATGGCTTCATTAAATTTATATGTTGTGAATAACCGTGTCTTTGTAATCACAAAATTTATATGTGAACGGATGGATTTCCCAGGAGACAAGTTTTCATCCCAGGGCATTATGCTTTAATGCAATAATTATTGGTGTTCAGCGTAACCGAACTGAAGACATTGAGTTTGTTCTTGACTTTAACACTCACTCTCATATAAAAACAAGAGAAAAATGAGCAATATTTAGACGTTTTTAAAGCATTGTCTCGAACTCGATTTTAATTACAAGCGTGCTGAAACTTGGCGAATTTTGAACTCTCCATTGTCTGTGGATTGTCTTTCATATCGGTTAAACCATTTACAAAATATGTAAATATTTTTATGTCAGCTAGAATTCAGCTGTAATATCGACACTATATTAGACTACGGAAACTATATCTTTAAACCGTTAACAATCTCCATACTTTAAAATGGATCCTCTCATTTTACTAAAACATATCCAGAAATCTATGTTTGCATCCAGACTTTATTACAAGGAATAAGTAAAATTTATTTTGAAAACACAAACTTCATTATGATTGACAGGATACTGAAAGATTTAAGTTTTGAAATTTTCAGCCGAATGAAAAAGTTACATGTAGCCCATAGATTCTTCTTTCTAATATATTGACGGTGGAAACTATAAGCAATTATACAATTGTGTTTGATTGAATATATTGAGAATTTTTTCAGAGTGTTTGGAGTAACGTCGTATTTTCTCCAGAAAAAGAAAATATAGGAACAACTATACTGTGCATAATTATGTCAATCTCTCCTTAATTCCTGTACTATCCTATAAGGAATTGCACAAACGTGTTCATTTACAGCATCCAAAGATGGAAGGGTTTACATCAGTGTATTGTACAAACCCTCAGAACCTATTCCATTATTATTCTGGTTGTGGTAAACATATTCGCAAGTACAATTCTTCTGCTACTTGACATCCATTTGTTTGTGTTTGGGAGTGCAAAACAATTCTGTGTTAATTAATCTTTTGAGATATTCATTTAGGTGGCGTAAAATACAGACAAATGATCCTTATTCGCAAGTAACGGTAGATTTAATTAGGAATACTCAACAATTACCGTTTGTACAGCGCGTGCGTAGAATTTATTTTTCTTTAATTATACCGAGTACCTTGACACGATTTTGAACTTGATGGCGGCTCTTTATTTTATGGTGCTGCCACATTGGAGTTAACATTTCTTTACCGTGATTTTTGGGCACAACAAGAAATTTGTTATTATTCTACTAATTATGTAGGACATAGTGTACGTATCTTGAATATCTATGTCATATAAATATTTTATTATGTTTGGTGGTGTGTTGGTAAATTTTATGCAAATGAGTGTAACAACACTCTCGCCAAAATAATTGTTGCACAGCTTTCACTAGTGCAGAGCGGATATGGGATGTGAGGTACACAATGTATGTTCCGGATTCATAAATGGACAATTTTTGAATCGAATTAATTACAGCATTTGAGTACTCAATTAAATTTCTATTAGTACAGTCGTTTCTGTGCAAAAATTATTTGTGCCCAATTAAAAAAAATGTATCGTCTACAAATTATAATATTGCAATCACTTGGTTTGTTTTATTCGGATAAGAGTATAGGGACCAAATTATGACTTCCCCAAAATTTAAAGTAAACAAATTTTGTTTTGCCAGTGTATTACTATTTTTTATTGATGTTCACAGAAAATTGATTTCTGTGTACATGAAATAAAAACTATTTAAATAACTCATTTAAAAATTCCCATTAAAAAATACTAGTCGTATGAAATCTTACAGGAAAAATGTAATAGCAACTGAAGAAAAATCGCTGAAATTTAAATGAAGCAAATTGGATTCAATGTTAATCCAATGTCAAACAATAAAAATCACTATTTCGTTTAATTTATACATTGTATAATAACCATCACAACAGAAATCCTATAAAAGCTGTCACATTAATAAACCATTCCCCTCAGTGAAAGCCGGACCTTCTATATAGAAATTCCAAAAGAGAAAACACCCTGTTCTGACATTCATTAATTTTTATCACTAACATTGTAATAATTAAATAACAGAAGCAATGTCACTCACTCGACCTTATTTCAAGATCAGCTGTGTAACAAGAGGTCAGGTGACAATTACGAAATGTTAATGTAATAGAAAGCTCACACTGGACAATCTAGATGGGACAATAACAACAATGATGATCAACAAGGAAAAGCAGAGGCAAGTTTCTGTGGAGAGTCTGGGAATTATTACGTGTTAAAAAGGTGCCGCAGTCTCATGGTCTAGTTGTAGAACAATTAACTGGTATTATTTCACAAGTATAAACTAAAAGCGAATGTTTTCCCTATAGTTTTAATTCAGTTAAATGTTTAAATGATTTAATTTGTTTCTCACGGAAATGAATATATTTGGAGAAAACTATTTACTTGTAAGTTAAAATTAATTATAAATACAGCCCTACTCCTTATTTCATTAACACTAACGTAATTTTCAATATTTTATACATATATAATGTTTTCTCCTCAAAGAAACGTGTGATATTAGATAACTGATATTTGACCAATATGGAGTTAGTCCTTCCATTTTAAAGGCTAATAGTCATACTAAATATCCCTGACAGCATCACTTGGTCATGAGAGAAGTGTCAAACTCTCGACAGGGTCTATTTTGTATACAGCACTTTCCTTTGAGTGGAATACACTCTAGTATAAGTATTTAGTGCAGTTTTCAAAAATGTGATAATTATATATTTTTTGACATACAAGTGCACCACTTTTGGAAATATAGATTAGTATTGAGAACATGTTGTCTTTATACAGTTATACAAGGGTTTGACAATTAAGTTCCAGGACTGTGCTTCTGGGAAAACAATAGGGTGTCCAGACAGACTGACCTAATATAAGCTTTAGACTCTTCTGAATATATCTGTCAAAATTTATTGTCATCCGATGATTATGTCGTTGCCAGTAAAAATCGGAGGTTTTAAAGCTCCGTCACAAAAACCTTGCTAATCAAGAAATCAAACAATGTGGTAACTTATAATTTTAAAAGAAATTGAGCACTGCTGATTCTGAATCTTTTCCGACATTTGCTAAAGCTTATGAGTAACATTGTAAGCCACTCTCCGTGTTTCTGAGTGACTTAAAATAATTATGGGAGGCCATTGGAGATGGTGAATTCGCAAAAGTCCATTCGCTTAAAAAACGAATCAAAATAAACCAGAAACACTGAAAATTATTGGATGGAAAGACTGCTAACTCAGTATCTGTATGGTGACTGAAGTGTTGAATATTAATTAAGAAAATTTTAGTTAAATATGGCCTAATCTGACTAGCATGATTAATGATTCTCTCAAAATAATGCCAAAGGTTCTCACTCCTGGTAAGAAAGATATCAAAATCAAACTTCAGTAGATATCTTGTGATATTCTAAGCAAATTAAATTCATTTTAAAGGTGGAAACTGTTTCAACTTAGTCTTCCTCACTAATTTCATCATTTTACACATTTTTATTAGTTTCTTTATTATCATCTCCATCAGTTCTTTTTCATAGATTAGTGGCGGAGGCTTAAAACTTCCAAATTCCAAATGTTGCTTGACAACGACAGAATTATCGGATGACAATGAAACTTGGAAGGGCTTAAGGTAAATTTTAGGTTTCCCTGTTTAAATATCAGAGGCCCTATTTTTATACAAGAAGCACAGTCCTGGAACTTAATTGCCAAACCTTGTATAGAAATAATGAAATATTCCTAAGAAAACCTGAGTTTCCAGAAGCAATAAATCACTGAAAATATTGTTTTATCTTTATCTTAAAAACTGAATTTCATTTCTCATTTATTTGGATTATTTCATACACTTTTATAGAATACTAGATATGGCCAGATACTGCACTAAGTGCAGTTAGGGAAGCAAAATAACAAAAAAGTCAGCTGTATAGTGTCCAAAACGCAGGTAGACTTCTCGTTTATATGTATGATTATAAATTCGCAACTCCTCAAAACATGCAATAGGATTAGCAATATCATCTGCATTGGAGTGAACGAGCAGCACCAAGACCACATCAAATTTACCGGCAAAACCAGAAGCAACTTTTTAAAAGTCTGTGAATTTCCATTGATGTGAACCAATTGTCAGCCTGCACGTCAAGATGCAAAGATTAATCTTTCAATGTATACAGAACAAAAAAAGTTCCGTGATGGAATTTGTGCATTTAATCACACTAAAAAAGTTTTCGATTACGATGATACGGAAAAAATGTCCGAGGTTGATGACATATGCTCCTCATTGTTACTCTTTGTTAGTGGCGTTTTCAAAAGAAGGAAAGGAGACGTGGGGAATAGGGTGCCACCGCCAGCAGGTATTGTTGAATACCACCTCTAATTTTTTTATTTCTTGAGTATATTATCAACCATTTTATGAAGTATTTTCCTTTTCGTTAACAATATTTACATGCTTCATTAATTCCAAAGAACTTTCAAAATGTGAAATGTCACACGCCAGATATAGCTTCCCTGTAATTGCGATTTTCCATTTTTATTGTAATTAGTATTTGCCATTTTTTAGAAACAAAATGTAGTTGAACTATATGTAAGTGCTGTGGCATATGCAATAGGAGTAACCCTAATGTAATGTTAACAAAACCTTAGCGATTTAACCTTAACGATTAAGAAATTTCAGGTCAAAATGTCATCACGGTCAAAAATTAATTACAATTAAATTAATTTAAACAGGTTGATTAAGAGTCTTCATACAAAGAATCAAAGCAAGATCTTATACAGGCGAGCTTTCTTTCATTACATGATCATTCACAATATTCTTATAATTACCTTGACCAATATCGTCTAGCAGTATTTGCTTGTCAAATCTAATTATATAAAGTGCAGGAACACATAATGAAGAAAACAGTATACATGCTACAAAACTTTCTAAGTAGTCAAGAAATCTGAGAAAACCAAATTATACAAAAATAAATTTCACATCGTGCCACTTCTTCGAGACATGCCCTGGCAGTGCCACTGTACTTGTTGCATTGATCTTTGTGTAATAAATGCATGAGAATGTAATAAAGCTCTTTTCACGTCGTATTTTATTCTTCGAGATGTTAGTCACCCCTTGGCGAGGCATATGGAGGGGGGAGGGAGAGTCGTGATTCTTTTGTTTACTGCTATAAATAGCACCTCAACGTACTACACCAAGACAAGCGGGAAATCACACCTTGCAACAAGATGATGAAAATGGACCAAAAGAAACTGCTGGAATGTCAATTTCTTTCTTCGTGCACTTGGATATTTGTAATCTTCAGATATTTTTATCAGTTTCAAAAGTTCGATTCCTATTACTATCATTTTGAAGTCTGAGCCTTTAGCGCATTGGAATGCTTGTTTGTAGAGTCTCGCAAATTAATGGACCATTTTCAGCGGGCACGTCATTTTTCGGTACAGCTTATCTTTCCCCTGGATATCATGTACAATAGAGAACAATAAAAATGAAAAGTAAACGTGTGGTGGAAAATGATACGTTCAACTGAATAGAAATACAGTTTTAAGTTTCAGTACACTAGGCTGCTAAAAACGTTTGGTCCTTCATTTACTTTTGTCACGAAATAAAATATTTTACATTCCTTTACTACTGCTTCTGAAATAGCAGCCTAAAAATGACAATATCGATTTATCATATATAAAAACAAAGTCATCTAATTATTTTCCATGTGACTTTTTCTTGAGAAGTTCTCTATAACAGTCAGTCATTTTTTGATTTTCATTGTCTAAATTACAAACACAAAATCTTATGCTGTTTTAGTGACACATCAAGAAACATGTCCTATCCAAATAAAAGTTTCACATCATTTGTTATTTCTCGGTTCTCTTTCTTATATCTACATGGAAGCCGTCGAAGTGTAATGTTTATTTTGGAGGATTGGTTTAACTTTCACACGGCAACACTTGTAAAATATGTTTAGCAATGGCGGTAAACGAAAGAGTAAGAAAATTATTTAGCAGCAAGATTTGTGGCGGTTCTCTCAGTGATTCAAATATCCTTTAGTGCCGGAAAATACCTGTTTACTATAATATGCATTCGAAACTTCACATTTATCATCTTGCATTTATTTTCTTGTCCTAAATGGAAGAAAACGCAGTTTAACTCAGTATTATTTATCCGTAAATGTATATTGGTAATCACAAGTTTATGAGAGATTTTAAGCATAAAGACCAATAAAAATATTAGTTTTAAATGATTTTTTTTTAGTTACGCACGTCAAAGCTACTACTGTATTTTTCTTCTTGTCATCGTGTGGTCTGCTCTCTCATAATGAAATAAGTTGGGATAGTCACTAACGTCTTTGACCGTGTAATGGTATAATCACCATAATGACAACAAGGTAAAGCAAAATGTTTTATATCCGGAATACTATACAGTCAGTAAAAATAAATCAATATGGAGTAATAATAATTTGAAGGATATATAAACAGAATAGTTAATCTTCTATATCGGTAGGAATTAAACTCACCATTCTCTGTTGAACGTTTTTATTATCAATAATTTTCAACTAGTTTCGTAGACCAGCGCCATTTTCAAGAAGAAACATGATAATATAGATGTTATAAAATAAATATATCACAGCATAAGC
>JAQIWE010004452.1:0-10768 GCA_034698565.1 Campodea plusiochaeta | reverse complement strand
ACTTGAGCCGAAATTTTTCTTGTTTTTAATTTATTTTTCCAATGCAAAGTAGTCAGTTAAAATCATTTCATTTATAAAAAACAGTCCTTTGCAAAGCTTCTAATAATTTAATTTAAAAAATATTATTATCATAATTTATAGCAATTCCTATAAGCATAATAAATTATTTCTAATGATTTAATTATCATTATTACATTATAATGAATTAAGAAGCAAAATTAATCAGCCTCAAGGTACCATATAATATTCGAAAAAATATAAAAGATTCTTATTATTAAACAGTGATAGAATACTAGTTAAATACATTTTAAGACGTTGTAATGGCTCTGATTATATTCCGATTACATTCATATTATCATAAAAACATTTCTGTAATAATTGAAACAACAAAAATATTAGTTTCTTAAAATGTTCCTTATAGCAATCGATCCAAATACCGTAAATTAATGGCAACTTAAACTTTATTTTTTTTCAGCGGGGAGCTTCATTTTCCAATACACATAAACCGTTTTACTTTTTTTGTTCTCTACTCGTTTTCCCAAGAGACAGATAAGCTGTGTTGGAAAAGATGGCTTCCCGCTGGAAAAAAGTACGCCTTTAAATGAGTGAAGGAAAATTATTGAAATACTATAATTATATGAGTGTATATACTCTTCAACTAAGCTTAGTAAATAAAAAATTGACTCTTAATGATATACTGTACCTACCAAGTAATTGAAAAGAAAAGAAATCCAATATTGTTAGAAGAACGACAGCTGTTGGGAACTTCAATACAACTTCAATGAATAAAATAATAAGTTGTAAAGACGTGAACGTTTCTGAGTAATTATTATTGTCAAGTAGAATAAAGAGTGATGTCGCACGCAAGACTTGTATTGACTCCTATCAAAAGATCAATATCTGTACCACAAATATACTATAGTATAGGAAAATAGATAGTCTAGTGTCCATATTTAAAATATTATGTTATTCAGCTTACTAATACTTTTTAGCTTATTACAAAAATAGATGAATATCAATAAGTTTGTCAATACAAGTCAATAATACGATTTACAAATTTCAATACTGAAGCGTTTTTTCTTTTATGTGATCTAACGTCGTAAGTATCCTTGAGCTTTACGAAACCTATCTGCCATACTTATATAGTGTGGAGTATAACTTCCAGGGTGAAAGATATGATCTTCATACAGTTGTTTGCTTTTGTAAAAGGAATTTCATTTATTTCAGGGTTGGCAAAATATCTCCCAGGGACAACCTGGGGAAAATCTCCCGGGTTGGATTTTTGGGACCAAAAACCCAGTTTTCCGTTAAGTGGGTTTTTGGTATATGAAAATTTTGTGTTTTTCGAATGAAATGAAGGTACAAAATCAATTTAATTTTTATTATATTTTATTGTAATTATTTTATATGATGTAGTACTATTTTTAGATATGAATTACTAAGAAATTTGTGGTAAAGAAACTAAGAAAGTACACTGGAGTCAGAACAACAACTTAACGCAAGGTCAATGAACTGAAATGTAATAAAATTCTCCAAAATTTTTGAATTAAAATGTAAAATTCTATTGGAAAAAATCATAATGTGATTTTTAACTCCTTTTAAGATATAAAAAGTTATTAAAATCCACAATGTCGGTTAACCTAATTTCCAAAAACCCATGAAAGCTCCGTTTTTTTTTATTAAAAATTTATTTTTATAGCTCTTTCATAAAAAAAATTAGATGATTTTTTTAAACAAGTTACATTAGTGAGTTTAAAGTTGATGGTGTAATGAAATTGAGAAATCTGAAAGCATTTTTTGTCATTATTATTATAGTGAATTAGGAAGCAACATTAATCGTTCTCAAAGTAAAATATTCGAAAAATATGATAAAACTCCATAAAAGGTTCTTCTTATTATTAAACCGTGACAAAATACTAATTAAATATATTTTCAGAAATGTAATAGTTTCAATTATATATAACAGTATGAAAACAGTTCTTATTGTCTCTTGACATCATAATATTTGTTTAAAATAATGAAAAGTTTGTAAATAGAACTTTTATTTTATTTGATGAAGCAATAATAAAGGTAATGCCTTAGGCCTATACATAGAAACATACCACCATAAAATGTCAAAGTTACATTTTGTGTGCATAAATAATAATTATGATTGTAATAATGCACAACATGTAAAAATTAATTATCAGCACAGTGAAGAAACAGCAAAAAATACAATGTGATATTTTAACTCAACATCTAAAAACAAAATAAAGAATCACAGTGTAAATAGCAAACCCTAAAATCCAGAAAAGAACGCGCACTGATTTTTTACGACATTGATTCTCTTTTCCCGGAACCTTTACATCAACGGAACTGGACACATCGATGCCTCTACAAGCTGGGAATACTTCTGCAATTCGGAAGCAAAATTCATCCATTCCATTTGTTCCTTCTGAATTTGACAAATACGCTGCAGCTGCGATTAAAATATCATCTCTCGGTATAATTTTAAAATCGATGACAGTTTTGAATTTCGAATCTTGTTCGACCGATGATCGGTATCGGCGGAGATCTTGTGATGCAGAGTGAAGAGTCGTGATTACTCCAAGTTTATTGGTTAAAACTAAAGCTCTTTTTAAATGGAAAATATTTTTCCAGTGGCGTAGAGCGACTAGAGTGTTGTTCATATCTTGAGTCATGAGATCTTCGTATAGATAATCGTTAACGTTAACTTTGCAATAAAATTCACAATGAAAGGATCCTTGTTTCTCGTAGACACAAAATGCTGATGCGCATTTGGATGTTGAGTTAGTAACTATTGTGACGTCATACATTTCCGTCATTTTAGTGACTGTGACCTGAAATTATAAAATGTGATATCTAAAATACTAAACAAATAGAAATTCATCTCTAATACAATGAAAATAATTATCTTAACATACCTTACATAGTAAATAAATTAATAATGAGAAAAATATCCATGCGTCTGGCGGGATTCGAACCCACGTCCCCGCGTGATAGTGGTAAAGCTCCTGCCCGGAGAGCACTAGGACGTGGGTTCGAATACCGCAAGACGCATGAATATTTTTCTCATTATTAATTTATTTACTATGTAAGGTATGTTAAGATAATTATTTTCATCGTATTTAATTCCCTTACTTGCTTTATAATAATTATTATTATTCCTTATACTTTGTGTTAATTGTAAAATACTATTTAGAGTAGTTTTGAAGACTTTTTATATGCTGCGAGTGAAACCTGAACTCCTTTTTGACAAAGAGCCGGGGCGAGTTCAAACCGTTCTTTTCAAGCACATTTCCAGAGAAAAATTCCAATAAAGTGGAAATATGGGTCCTTCTGCCAATCGCCGTTATGGTTGGCGCCTTGGCTGGAGCGAAGTAAATTTTGAAAAATTATAATGAAAACTTCTTACCTTTTCATTATATTTTGTAAAATTTGTGGCCACACGTTTCAAAGAAATTTTTATTATTTTAGTTTAATTTTTACACACTTTATCACCCTGATTACAAATAAACTTAGATGGGGGGGGGGGGGAGTGAGTGACGTTCCCTCTAAATTTTAACAGGACTAATGTCTTTTGGAAAAGAATTAACCTTCTGGTGATAAGTAATGTTCAACTAAAATGCTTATAAATAAAACATTTATGTTGGAGGGAAATAAATATCATTTACGTATTCACATTCGGAACTTACCATTTTTACTTTTCAGGGATTCCTATAATAAACACCGTAAATGTCCAAATGCTAGAAATAGTTAATTCTCACTGTATCTTTCGTTATGATGGAAAGATTATTATTATATCAGTAAGAATTTGTATTGTTATCTGATAAGCGAAAATACATTTTGTGACATATGCTGTCTGCACATGATAAAAATATGAGTCACTCACAGAATATTTCAATTTGAAGATATTATACGTTTACCAGTAATTATTATGGCCCCATCATTTCCCGTACATCGGAAGTGAGCGTGTACCAGGGGTTCACCACATAGCACCGAAACATCGACACTTTTTTGGTTTTTTAGTTGGGGCTAAAATTTCGTCACTAGCCACCCCTTTGGTTTTATGTACTCGAACTCCTACAAAACCTAGGTCTGTTTTGACTACTGAACTTTATATATGATAGATACTATCCTAAAACAAATCAGAGCGCTGAAGATGTAAATTTTAAATTCGAAACCTAGGTAGGTTTTGACTGTGGAACTTCACTCATGTGTACAAACTATTATAATCCTGAAAATTTCACTAAAATCCGCCAAGTGGTTCAGTAGAAAATTAGAGTTAAAGTTTTGACTTGAAGATGGAAACGAAAAAAATCGAATTTTGACTACTGAACTGTTTGTATATGGCTATTATATAGATACTATATCCTGGAAATTTGGTTAAAATCCGCCAAGTTGTTCCGGAGATAGTCAATGAAACATGGAAATACCATGAAGATGAAAACACGAAATCCGAAACCTAGGACGATTTGGAAAAAATTCCAAATATACTGAAACTATGCACTATACATCCTGAAAATTTAGTCAAAACCGGACGAGCGGTTACAGAGATAAGGGGGGGGGGGTGCTGACGGACGGACAGACTTGATCATCCTATAAGACTTTTTTTCCTTCGAAAATTACGGCTAAAAAAGGACATTTCTTGAATGCGATCTCGCATCTTAGCATCCTTGAATCATATGAAACCTATGTATACCTTGCTTATGTAGCGTGGAGCATAACTTCCAGGGTGAATAATATTATTTCCATAGAGTTTGCCGTTATGAGGCATGAATGGAATGTTTTAAAAAGGTTATTTTAGTGTGTCTGCGTTATTTAAAACACCAACTGACCCGTCCCAAAGTTACTCGGGAAAGATATTGAGACAGTATTATTTACCATTAAAAATCAATGTTTTTCGAAAATAATGCTTACTTTATATTTTGTAATAATATTAATGAGGTTTTTGACAGTCTCATCTCTCATGTAAAACTTAAAAATTATGTGTGGTAAATAAAAATTTATTTTACATACAGAGACACTTTCATGGAAATAAATGTATAATATCATTTTACCTAAATAGTTGCAGAGAATATTTTTATAATGAAACTTTTTCTCTCACCATTTAAACAATATTAAGAAAGAGTTTCCTTATTAATAGACGGCATTGGTAGTTTTACCCCTCATCGTATGGGCTATGGGGTACCAACAATAAAATAAATGCATATACAAGAAAACAGTAGAACAGCGAAACAATCGAAGTTGCATTAATTTATTTTCCACCATATGATTATAAACAGTACCGAACATAAAAGTTAACATATCAAAAAGAGGACATAACTATAAAATAATACGGTACATAGATGTATTTTTAACTCAACTACATCCAGAAGCAAATACAAAAATTGCAATGTGAATAGCAATTACTACAAGACTTACAAGGACACATATAAATGTTCTACAATGCTGATTAGGTTTTGCTGGAATGTTTACATCAACCGAATTCGACACATCTTTGACCTGACAAGCTGGAAACACTTCTTCAATTCTGGAGTAAAATTCATACATTCCTTTTTTCCCTTCTGCATTTGACAGATGTGCTGCAGCGCCGATTAAAATATCACCTCTCGGCATAATTTTGAAATCGATGACAGTTTCGAATTTCGAATCTTGCTCGACCGATGATCGGTATCGTCGGAGATCTTGTGATGCAGAGTGCATAGTCGTGATCACGCCGATTTTATCAGTTAAAACTAAAGCTCTTTTTAAATGGAAAATATTTTTCCAGTGGCGCAGAGCGACAAGGGCGTTGTTCATATCTTGAGTCATGAAATCCTCATGTAGATAATCGTTAACGTTAACTTTGCAATAAAATTCACAATGAAAGGATCCTTGTTTCTCGTAGACACAAAATGCTGATGAACATTTGGATGTTGAGTTAGTAACTATTTTGACGTCGTACATTTCCAACATCCTGGAAGCCTAAAAATAGAAATTTCACCTAAAAATGCAATTCAACTTAATTATTACATTTCTGAATTTTTCACATAACATTATCTAATGAAGTTAAAAACCATTACTAAAATAAAAGACAATTTTATGGAACACTGACCTGTCTTCTGGGAAAAACTTGAATCGGGTTCAATTTCAGATCATTAATAAGCTGTATATTTAGAAAATTACAATATTATAATAACATTATTAAAGCAAGTAAGAGAATTAAATATGACGAAAATAATTATACTGACATACCTTACATAGAAATTAAATTAATAATGAGAAAAAATATTCAAGCATCTGGTGGATGGGATTCGAACCCACGTCCTCGTGCTTACCGGACAGGTACTCTACCAGTCAGCTACAGACACACATATAAATTTTTTCTCATTAATAATCTATCAAACCAGCTACCAACATTCCAATAGAGCAACATTACATTTCATTGAAGATTACATTGAACGTTTTTTCTCATTATTAATTTTTCTTCTATGTAAGGTATGTCAATATAATTATTTTTATCATAATATTATATATTTCTTACATCTTGATAATGAATATTGTTCTCAGAAACATCACGTCGCGTCAATGCTATAGTGTCGTAACTCCACTTTTTTACTTTCAAGATATTCACGTTTTAAAGTTTGTGACACAATGGTGTTATATGGAGTTATGACAAAACAAACTGTGATTTCTATAAAACTGTTGGAGATACGACAATGTGGATGGGAGGGTTGGATGCGTATGAGGATGAATTTTAAGAATATGCAATAATATCCAAAAATTGTGGTTTTGGAGTTACGACAGTATAGCATTGAGGCGATTCAGTATTAATTGGAAATGAAAATACATTATTTTTAACAATTTCAAACAGCACAGTGTAGCCCTGGTTTAGAGCAAGGAACACTCGATGGCAAGTTGTCATCAACAACACTCTCCATTGAGTGTATACCTTGTTTAGAGATTAATAGTACTATTGTACAAATAAAATTTTAACTGGAATGGAAGTAATATTATTTACTAATTCAATAATTTAAAGAAAACTTACCATTTATTTTCTTGTTATTCCTATAATAAACAACATCTATTTACAGTACTCTTGTTTCCAAATATGTTATACACTTAATACTCACTGTATCTTTCGTTATTATGGAAAATATGTTATTAGTGTATCAGTATAACGATTTTTGTTATCAGCTAGATAAACGAAAGGACATTTTGTGATATGCTGTCAGCTGAAGATAAAAATATTAATACTCACTCTAAGGATATTTTAATATCAAGATATTAAACATTTAAGTTATTGATTTATCATTAAAGGATTTCACTTTGTGATTTTTTTCTCTCTCTCTTTCAATTAAACTTAATGTAACAACAAATTTAGGACGTTTTTGACCTGAAAGCTGAAACCGGTCGTGGCGGGAAATAAATATTTTTACATGCAGAGCTGAACTATAGTAATTTTCATATTAATGTAACTAGTCTTTTTAATTAAATGGTTACAAAATTTCTCAAGTTGCAGAAAATTCTTAAAACTCCTCTGTGCTCTGTTTGAGAGAGAGAAAAAAATTTCCCGCTCCTTCATAGTAATATTTTTCTTTATCTCGTAGACAGAATTCGAAACAGTACCTCAGGTTTGCATACCCAGCAAAAGTGAGCTATTTACTCCTTGTGATTTTACTTCAAAATATGTGAATCAAATAAGTAAAAATGCCCAATTGGAAATTGAAATCAGTTTAAAAATTATATTTATTTCACATTAAATATCATATAGAATTACATAACACCAAAATATAAAACTTAATTTAACAAAAAGAGAAACTAGTAAAATACAAAATTCACAGCTTAGCTACATCGTCTAGAAGCAAAGACAATAATCATGATAGAAATAACAAGTAATAAAACACCGACAAGAGCATAAGCCGTTCTCTTATAACACTGATTAGCTCTACCAGGAACCCGTACATCAACAAAATTAGTTACATCTTTAAATTTACAAGCTGGAACGACTTGCTCGACTCTGGAGTAAAAATCATACATTCCCTTATTTCCTTCCGCATTTGACAGATGTGTGACTGCAGCGATTAACGTGTCATCTTTTGGCGTAACTTTAAAATTGATCACCGTTTGGAATTTCGAATCTTGCTCGACTGAGGATCGGTATCGACGAAGATCTTGCGAAGAAGGATGGAGCGTCGAGATCACCCCGATTTTATCGGTTAAAACCAAAGCTCGTTTTTGATGGATTATATCTTTCCAGTGACGTAGAGCCATAAGGGTGTTGTTCATATCTTGGGTCATGTGGTCTTCGTGTACATATTCGTAAAGGATGCGGTAAAATTCACAATGTGTAGCGCCATATTTTTCGTAGATGCAAAAGGCTGATGAACATTTTGATGTTGTGTTGATTGCAATTGTGGCGTCATACATGTCCGTCATCTTGGAGAAAATTTATCTGAAAATAATAAAACTATATTAAAACAAGTCTTGGTAACCTTACCAACTTAAATAAATTAAGAACAAGAAAAAAATTCGGCTCAAGTGGGAATCGAACCTACGACCTCGATCTACCCAAGACCGCGTTCTACCAACTGAGCTATTGAAACCGTCGTGGATTCGAGTCACACTTGAGCCGAATTTTTTTCTTTTTCTTAATTTATTTTTCCAATGCAAAGTAGTTCGTCAGTTAAATTATTTCATTTATAATATTTCCCTTTGCAAACTTCTAATAATTTAATTTAAAATAATATTGAATGTAATCTTATTATGCTCATAAAAATTAGATAAAATGTTTTGAGCATTCACTCTTTTAATATTCATATTTCAAAATGAGAATCATGAAATTATATCGTCAGTACAGTAATTCACTAACCAGCATTAGATTACGAAAGGTATATTGTCAAAAGTTTAGGCTACTGAGAAATGAAAATTCCCACATTAGTCATAACCCCGTGTAGTTATGCAACATCCATACATGACAGAGACGCATAGGTTTCATACGCTGTCAGGATACTCAAATCACTTTCAGTAAAAAAAAAAATAATAATATAATTATCTAATGTGTTATTTGAATGATCAAGAAATGTACACCAGAATTTGTGATTCTAATAATTATGTAATGGTAATAAGGAACACAAGTTTCTTTAGGATGGAAAACAGAAACAGAAATTTCATATAAAAAGATAATATTATTGATATTTCATTAGTAGATTATGGGATAGTTGTTTATTTGTTCATCAAAAATATTAATTAATATTTTTTAAAGATTTTCATGTAACATTTTCTTGTACGTATTAGTGTAGTCTGTTGTACTTGCACATAATGGGCACTGGCCTACATGTACTTGAGTTTTCAATAAACATTTCTTTATTTTTATTTATTTATTTATTTTATTAGTGTAGTCTCTTCTTTACAGAAATATGGTGCTTAGAAATACATTGCAGTTAAAATAAAACATTTATTTCTCTATAGACTTACTTTTCATAATAATACATAAAGTCATTGAGATTACGACTAAGTTTAGAATTTTTCTGATGATAAATTTGCTTATCAAAGCTATTGCGACATAACAAATCCATTAGGATTTATTTTAGTATCACATGACTATACATTTATTACACGTTAAATCGTAATATTTTGTTATTCACGAATATTTTTTATCTTATATGATAACAGAGTTTAATTTATGATTATTCAAAATAAGTTTTGGTATCTAATCTGAAGAACGGATAAAACGTTTATTTCTTTGTTTACTGAACATTAGTGCTAGAGTTCTAAAACGAATTTACGATTAATTGAAAATAAAAAAAAGTACAATGACTGCTTTTGTAATGTTATAAGTAAAAATCACTATAATCTCAAAATTACTACCGTACTTCAGTTTCGTTGTGTAATTTCAGTAAATCATCCTGCTATACCTCTCACTATTATATTCTACGTACTTTGTGTTATACTAACAAGAGAACTTCACAAACTGTCGTTCCACCCAGATTTTCATGAACCTTCATGGAGTTATTGGCTTATTATTATGAGTATCGATCATGGAAATGTACTGTGATATTATTGCTTCCCTTAATATGAGGGTTTGCTAGTTTTGTACGAAAGCAAACTTACAAGGTTTCATACGAGGCACAATGGAGTGGCCACTGAGTCCATAATAAGTTCACCATTAAGTTTCATGAAAATCTGGGTGGAATAGTTCGTGAAGTATAATATATACATTGTACAAAATCTTAAGGACCTATTATCGTTAGCATAGTTTGGCAGTTTAGGCTCCTAACAAAGGGGTGGGCAATAGAGTCACCGCTGTTTATCATTGTAAACAAAACTTTCACCTGTCAAAATTGTCAATTTTCTAAAGTGGAATAGGTCCTTAAGATTTTGTATAGGGTATACTCTTGTTATAAAAGTACAGTTATTTTACAATTTTTCTGCAAGCAATGTGCAAATTACAAGAAATCGGATAATGTCTTAGTCGATGTTTATTTTATCTACATATAGTTTATCAATTTAATTGTGAAAGGTTTGGGGTATTTAGTCCCCAAGGAATAGACATGGTATAAGACAGCTGTTTCGCCTCTTAAGGGTTTATCACTTAAACTTGTATGTGTATCACTCATCATTCCTGCTTTATAATGTTAGAAAATGATAGTATAAAACTATCATCTGAAGTGTGTATCTACAGCAACTACACTTTAGCTAACATTTTTACATTGTAAAGCAGGAATGATGAGTGATACACATAGTGTCATATCAATCCTCGAACAAGTATAACTGATGAGCCTTT
>JAQIWE010004451.1:0-10770 GCA_034698565.1 Campodea plusiochaeta | reverse complement strand
CAGCAGGAGTTAAATAATCACAATTTAAAAACGGCTTTCCCCTCAAACTACACTTGCGATCCTGGCGGCTTAGCTTTGCTCGTTGAACCCCATTAGCAAAATTCATCTTATTATCAATACATACAAACATACGGTAGCATTTTCATGTGCCACACGTGACACATTTAAATAATTTATTTTATCAATTCCTGTAGAGTTATTTGAAACAAATAGGTTTTAGAGATAAATTAGAATTATATATCATTGCCACAGCCAGGTTTATTAAATGTGGACATAATTCTTCAGTTATATATAATTGAAGAAAGTTACGAAAACTGTTAAAAACTGTCCCACACGTGACATGGAATGCCCCTTGTGTAGTCCGCTCTTAATGCTGATTAACGAACTACCTAAGTAAGTAAGTAAGTAAGTAAGTCAGGATTTCGAAAAAGGGCTGGAGGATATACCCAAGTGATGTCAAAGACCTTCGGAGTTCGCGTTACCATGGTTGGCGCGAGCGAATAAAATGTTGTAAAGTATAGTGAAAACTACCCATTTTAAGCACTTTTTACAAATATTTATAAGATTCTAAAAAAATTCACAATTAAGGCTTAATATTTTCACTGTTTATCATAGGCGGAACTACAGGGGGGGCAGCTGCCCCCCCCCATTAGGTTTCGAAAAGATGAAAAAATTAAAGAAATTGGGAAAAATGCATCTAAAACAATAAAAAAGTGAAAATATTAGTAAAAAGAAGCCAGATTTTTACGAAATATTAATAAAAAGGGTCTAAAATAAGGAGTATTCACCATAAATTTTCAACGCTCGCGCCAACCATGGTGGCGCTTCGTGGACGGTTTCCGACGGTAACAGCTTTATAGGTACTTTTGCCCCTCCATTAGGAATGGTCTAGTTCCGCCTAAAAAATAACTCAATACATGTATCAGTTTATTTCATTTTCAGCTAAATCCGTTTTAGTTAAATTTTAAATGGAATATGGATAATTTTGAATTCATGCGTAATTTCAGAGTAGGCCTACAAAAGGAAATGCCCCTATCATAATCAATAATCCCTTCAAAGTCCAAGAACTTGGGGCGTAAACAGAAACAGCAGAATCCCCGTTTTCTACCAGTACCAGCATAATATTATCGAACAGAAGGATTTCAATTTCTGAATAATGACGTAATTTAATGATATCCACATCATCAAATAAATTTCGTACGTGCTGCACCTCATGTGATTTTTCGGGGGATTGCCCCAAGGTCGCTAATGATGAAATAGTTATTTTATTACATCAAGCTTCCATGTTCTTAATCAGAAAATGATACTTGATATAAGTATTACCATCACTTGCTCTTTCAAGTTAATCACTTCAGAAGAGTTAGAGTCACATAAGTTATAGCTCTACACAAAATTACAAATAATTGCTTCGAATACGAATTTTATATGTGCACTTCTATAGTTTCGGAACTTGCTCGACTCATTTTCAAGAAAGTCTCATTTTTATTAAACGTATAAAATTATTTAAAAATTCAGAGTGATCATGTGATATGCAAATAATTATGATTATATGGTATACGTTAAGCATATTAATACTAAGAAAACCCATAGGCTATATTACATAATTATTGAAAAATGATCGTTTTCAGTTCATTCGCGTGTCAGGAAGAAATAATTATGTTACATAAGAAATGATAAATGAAATCGTGTGTTATTTTTTGCACCAATTATTATTGGGAAATCGCATTTTATTATAACACGTTTACACCACTTTTTTGATATGAAATTACCATCAGAGAAGAAAAGTTGCACCGGGTTAAATTTCTGGTATATATTTATAAAGGCTTATTCAGCAAAGAAAAAAATAGTAACAATGTTCCCAAAAGTAGCGACAATCATAAGTTGTCAACTATTTTACTGACTCAACAGTCTCTCAATATAATACGTATTACTAAATCTGTCCTTATTGCTAGACATATTATAGTACCATAATATTTACGCACTATAAGTCGACATTACAGCGTAGCAGCCTAAAATTGATGAGATATTCAATTTCGAGAATTTGCGACTAAATAAAATCGACCTATTTTAATCGGAGGACATCAGTGGCAAAAGCAAGGGAGGTTTCACCCCCCCCCCCTTTTTTTTTGACATAATGAAAAAAAATCGGATAATATTATATAAAATAGAATAAATTATATTAAACGTAATATATAACATTGCTGACAAATTTGTCTCTTTTTTTGCAACAATGATTAACAAAAAATCTTTTTTTCTGCTGGGAATATTATAGTATAGAGACAGTTTTAAAATTGAAAACTACTGTTATAGCAAGCAGATAGATTTCGTTCCTTTTAAAATGATTCTAAACAATTTCTCGTATACATATGAAACTCAAAACCGAGTCTATATATAGAGTCACTTTCATAATAGCAAGTTCTTATGTTCTTTATACTATAAGCATCTTTCATTCGTCTTTCTCTTAGAGCATTTAAATGGGTGGTTTTAACCCTAATAATATTTCTCTTCAACTTCGAATACGTGAGGTTCGAGAAAGCCTTTGCTAAACTGGGATTATTTTTGGGTATTGAAACGTTTGGTGGCGACTGGCTCGACTTTGGAAGGTTTTCCTCAAATCTATGGCCATTCCGGGGAGGTAAATTCGAAATCATTAGAATATATATTATAAATGAATTGTTTTTAATTGACTACTTTGCATTGGAAAAATATATTAAGAACAAGAAAAATTATCGGCTCAAGTGGGACTCGAACCCATGACCTCGGTCTATCCAGGACCTTGCTCTACCAACTTAGCTATTGAATCCGACAATTTTTTTCTCATTATTAATAAATAGAAGCAATCAAATTGCACATACTAAAATGACATGTATTTTATGTAAAATTGAGAAAGAGAAAAATTTGTCGGATTCAATAGCTCAGTTGTTAGAGCACGGTCCTGGATAGACCGAGGTCGTGGGTTCGAGTCTCACTTGAACCGAAATTTTCCGTGTTCTTAATTTATTTTTCCTTTGCAAAGTAGTCAGCTAAAAACATTTCATTTATAATATATATTCCTCTGCAAATCTTCTGATAATTTAATTTAAAATAATATTAGAATATAGTTTCTCAAATAAAATCGGATTGAAAAATTGCAAGCTATAAAAGTGGCAACCAAATGAGACTTTTGGCACCACCAATTTGATAATGGTATCGTAGATGTATAATTACATACATCAGCAGGTCTACTTCTTTTCACACGATGAGAAAAGTACGCAGTTAGGTACAGAAATCTGCTGTAGCACAGTAATTTAATTACCGTAAATAAATTTAAAAATGTCGTATAACCTTCACACAATATTGTACTACTAATTATACTACAGGGGTGATTAAGAACGGCTAAAAATATATTGTTTATCGAGTATCAATTTCTTCTACGTAATATTTAAAGGGAGTATAAATATATTATGTAAGATGATGGTGCTGGGAAATTCGATACCATAAATCAGTTATACCAAGATACTTTTGGTGGTCAACATAAAATTATTTCATCTATTTTAGAGTAGTGGTGGATTTAACTTATTTCTGACCGTAAGAGAAGTAGAAAAATAGAAGAAAATGGAAAATAATTGTAAATCAGAAAAAGAAGGAAAACATTTATACAATTATTTTGATCGCATATTATTGAAGATTTTGTCAAATTTTCCATTTTTCCAAAGTATATCTCTTACTTCGAAGTTATATAACATTGGCATTTTAAGTGATTTGCTGAGTAACATTGATCTACAGTATGTATATTACCAATATGAAGCGAATTTATTAAAAATTAATTAAATTCCTCGTTATTTCCACAACAATTTTTTTTTCTTGTTTATAATTTCTTTAGTTCATTAAAAGCACCAACACCTATAGAGTATAGTGGAGGTGTTGAAACTTACATATTTTTTTAAATTAACTTACATATTTAGTTTTGATAAATAGGATTTACAGTTAAATTCCTTCAGGTCCCCTGTAAATATAGTTATTTGACATAATGACATTTGTATTCTAGCTTCACAATAACATTATAGCTTCCAGAAGGCAATGAATTTTAAAATATTATTGCCCTTTTCCAAATGAAATCTAATACTGATGCATAATAAAATAATAAAAAATATTTCCAAAATAAGATGAATTTTCGGTTGAGTTATAATTAACCACTTTTGTATAAATACAGTAAACTATTGTTCAATCAATTTTATTGATAAGAAAATGTTTGGATGCCTTGTGCCCTTGTCAAGTAAAAAGAAATATACAAATTAACATTCTTCTATGTATTGTTTTGATTACTCTTCATATAATTATTATTGTTGATAAATATGTACATATGCACTTATTGAAATATATAACGATCGGTTGTAAATATTCTAGCATTGTAATGATTCATTAAAAACTTCCGTTTTAAATTTGAAGTTGTGAGTAAATTTATTAACTATTTCAAGTATCAAAGAGTAATATTTTTCATTTTTTTTTTTTTACTTTACCTTACAGTATTAAAGTAAATTTATAAAAAAATAAGATAATTTTGAACTCAATATTAGCAGAGTCCAGGATATTTAAAGGTGTCGAAGATAACTCCCCGTTTGTCAGTGTAACAGTTTGAGTTTTAAACTCTAAAAAAAACTCTAAAAAAATAGCATAATAATAAATGTAGAAATATTAATTTTTGTGAGATTTATCTGTCTTTAAATTGGTTAAAGGTGTGTTTTAAATCAACCGGGACATCGTTTTCCCACACAAATTTTTCTTTCATTCTGGATTTCGAGAGGAATTGCAAATAAAGCAAGGAAAAAGGACGTGACACGTAAAACGTGTGTAAGAAAACATGGCCTCAGACTGATAAAAATGCACGTTTATAAATGTAATTTTAAGTTTTACTGTTCACTTCTACAGGAAAAATTTAATCCTAAAAAATGCGATAGACATTCTAACATTTTAATGTCTTATTTTGGACACCCTTACATAGCACTTAATACATGTCGTACAGCACATACTTGTCTTGAGCAGTCACAATGTCTGAAGACACGAGTCGTTAGTCTCATACGTAATTAAACTATAATTATTAATTTAAGATAACATCCATTGTATTATATATCACATAAATTTAACAGTCAAGGGCAGAGGAAAAATTTGAGAAATAAACATTATTTTATATCTGAGCGGAAAAATTAATGTTATGTAATGTTTATGTTGCGCTTTGTTGTATATATGTTATCTTATGTTTGGTTTTTATGGAAAATAATGTATGTGTGAGAAATCTTTTATTTTTAGGTTTTATTATTGACATGATATAACCGTTTCTTACCTTTTTATTATCATGGTAGTTTTAATTAAGAAAAACATTTTGTTATAATTATTATTATCTGTGATTTTTCGAAACCCATTTTATTGACTTTTTACAAAGAAAATAATTGCAAAAAAAATGTGACTAGTAGCAATTTCTCGAAAGAGAAAGTAGTAACTAGTAATATAGTAATAATAATGAAATAAAGTAATATAACACCGAAAAATGTACTTTATTTGCATGAAATATTTATTTTCGTACAGACTTAGCGAACTGAATGACAATAAATTGGTCATTTACCAATTGGCATTATTCTGCAATATTACTAGAGATGTTTTGTCCTAATTTAGACTTTATATATAAAAAACTTAAATGCCCAAATTTTTTCAGCATGACGTCCCGTTTCCCACACAGCTTATCGGCCCCTTGAGAGATCGAGTACAATAGAAAACAAGGAAAGTAAAACGGTACTGTGTGTTTACAGGTTTTACGGTATTGTACTGTAGTTAAGAATAACTTTCAATTCACTGGTGTTCATCGTATATAAATCTGATTTCCGAGAGCATTTTTGGAGAATGCGACTTTTCCTGATTTCTAGTATATACTTTGTTGAAGATTCCGAATTTATGAAGGGTAATGCCAATTTCTGATTAAACCACGGGTTTCTGGGTGACGAGCTTTCATATTTGAGCGTAGACTTGCAGGTTAATAAAATATTGCGTGAATTTCAGGTATTAATAATTTTACGAAAATGATATTATAGTGTTGGTAAATGAATCACCCCAATTTAAAATTTGAATCACTTAAAGGGGTATTTTTTCCCAGCGGGAAACCATCTTTTCCAACACAGCTTAACGGTCTCTTGGGAAAGCGAGTAAAATAGGGATATGTGTGTCAGCGAGTAAAATAGGGATATGTGTGTCGGAAAAGATGGCTTCCCGCTGGAAAAAATACAGGTTTAAAGAACATATTAAAGCCCAATCATTCAGACCTGACCAATAAAGTTGGGTCAATATCAAATAGTTGAGAATATTACGGAAAATTATAGATAATACGTTTAGTACAATAGTAATAAGGTATAACATGTTATAGATTTTGTTGTTTTTAAAATTTATGAAAACAACATTAGTCATAATATGCAGGGAATTCTCAACTATTTTCTAATAAGCACTGATATTGCTTCGTAATGTTGTTTTTCTCTGACAGACTGGGATACGCCAGAGAAGTGTGACTATACGGGATGCTCAGATAAGATAAAGGAAAATCTGACACTTCAAAGCTGAAAAATTATTTGAGAGCTGGAATATACAAATTTAAATATTTCTCTTAATTTTTAAATTTATATTTATTTTATTATTTATGTATTTAAGTATTTTATATTACAAATCAAAATCTTATCTATTTTTATGGAAACGTTTGAAAATTTCTTCGGGCAGCATATCCTGAAATATATGAAATAAAGACAGTTCTTCCATGGAATTTTCAACCCTCTCTGGACTGGAGTTTGGTTTTATAAGATTATAACTAAAACGTTGGTAATGTTATATCACTACAAAATTTTGGAATAATCAGTCATTAAACCTGTATTTTTTCAGCGGGAAGCTGCATTTTCCAACACACATAAGCCGTTTTACTTTCTTTGTTCTCTATTGTACTTGTTTTACCAAGAGACCGATAAACTGTGTTGGAAAAGATGACTTCCCGCTGGAAAAAATACGTCTTTAAGTTGTTACACAATCCACATTAACTAAATTTAAATCGAATGAGATATTAATCGAAAACCTGCCTATAATAAAAATCGAATTAAAAACAAAAGTGACTTAACGAAACGAGACTTCAACATCAAAAATTAATCTTTATTTCAATGAGACACGAAACTTCTCGTGTCAAAATATCTTTTTTTATAATAATTTCTGTTCACAGGAGGTATACCCTTAATATTCCTTGCATATACAGCATATAAACTAATTAAAACAGAATCGAAACAAAAGTTGCGGAGCCGTGATGTGCGAACTAAAAATGTTGCATAAAATTGCAAATTATGAAATTGTCCTTCACGGAGAAAATCTATCTAGTAGATCCTCAACTATATGGGTGTTTACGCGGTTCCGGAACAATCTCTTCTTGCTAACTGCGTTTCTTTATTTTTCTTATTTAATGCTTGATTAAAGTTGGTGTATTTTATTAGAAAAAAATCAGGAATTTTTTAAATAAACTTTTACAACATGACTTGGCAGTTTTGAATACCCAATATATTTTTTGTAGATTAAAAATAAATCCTTAAAAGAAATTGTGGAAATGTCCAGTGAAGCCGAACAGGTTAAAAATTCATTATTATGAAATTACTGTTTACTTGAAAGTTGACAGATGACAACACTTTTCTAAAATCCTGCTACATTATTAGACATATTATTGCAAAGTATACAACAACGCACAACAGAAGCAACGAGATCAGGTTTTTAGGTTTATGAAAATAATATAAATTCTTTGAAATATTCCCTTTTCAATAGTGTTTCATCTTGAATTTTTTTTTAATTTGAAGCAGGGCGCATTCAGGTGGCACATTTTTACGTAATAACAAATTGCCAGGACACGTAAAATGATCGCATAAATGTTTCATTGACATTTTTTAACATTTATTCCTCAAGTGTGGACCGATTTAAATGATTTATACGCCATTGGAAAGATCTCATCGTGACCTTTTAAACGATGTATATATAAAGACTATATTTCGTGGGTATTTTCGCGAATAAATGGTTTTGAAACGTGGGTGTGATTATTATAGCACAAGGGCTCCCTAAAAGTAGGGCAGGGAGAGCGCTGCGCCCTTCTAAAACGCTCTAGATGAAACACTAAAGAAAATGAAAGTTTAATAAGGACGTCACCTTTTTGTAAATGAGCTTTTTGCAGTTCCATGTTAAAATATTTGACATTTAAAATAATCAATGAAAAGGGAATATATTATATAAATGAACTGACTATACTTTGGAATGAGTTAATCATTTCATTTGTAACTTATTAATCGATTAAACCCTTTTTAGAAATTACTGAATCTTCAAACGACATCACTTTTGATAAAACATTATCCTCTGACGTCAGTGGTGACGATCAAGGTGGAGAGAGATGGGGGGGGGGGGGGATCGACCCATCCTTGACCATAAGTAGAAGCATTGTTGAAAAATGAAAGTATAGCACGTTACAACTTATAGGTCTAATTGAGAACTAAAAGTTAGAGACTTTTGCAATTTTTTGTGAAATTTCTTCCAGTTTTATTTTTTCTGATTAATTTTCCGAAATATTTTCTTTATACATACGGATATCTACTTTTATGAGGATTCTGAAACAGATTACTAAAGTTTCGATATAAAAAGCTTGTTTGAAATAATTGCACATTGAGTACAGTTGAACGATTTTATCACTTTAAAATAGTTAAGATAATCTCGAGAAGAAGATTTCAATATTTTGAAACTAGTTCGAATTAAAAAAAAAAAATATATTGATCATTATTTCATCAGTAACTTTGGCGATATTTTTCTGAATATGGTAACAGTACAATACTACCATTTTCAGTAATCTGAACACCCTAAGTTACTGAAATCTCGTTGAAACTAGTTTCCTCATTTGTTTTGAAGTGCAGCGAAGAGAAAAAAACCTCGCTGGGAATGTCAAGGGCTTGCATGTTGGCACTCCTCACTGTCACACATACTACACCTCTGTGTTTCCGGAAATTAAAGTACCAACTACTTGCTAGATATCACTCTACGAAGGATGAAGAATTACCGCTTTTTTGTGGGGGAATATAAAGAGCGCACGCACCTCAGACGCTTATCGGGTTTCAAAGCTTTGGAGGACAAAAATAGGTGACGGTGTTGGAATGATAGGAATTTATCACGCTTTTTTTAAGATGAAGAAGGATTCTTTTTTATTTTGTTAGTGATTGGTATATGGTGTCATTTCTGTGGAGTTTTGTGAGGATTTGTTTATTTGTATTGAGGGCGGTAGTAAAAGCTGGAAATGATGATTGAGGAACGGCGCCAATGCCGCCTAAGCAAGGCTGATATTTTAGTTGTCGCTATAGGTAATAGTAGTCTGTAAAGGTGAAATCATATAGAACAATTCCTAAAGAAAAAGTTAGAACAAATTATTTTGCTAAAATTACAGGGAATGCCTGCTGGTGAATTACACATTGATTTACAAGCTAAATTCTCGTCTTTTATAAAGATGGGAATTTATATCAATAAGTTATAAGAAGAATCCATTCTGATATTAAGTCCTTAAAATAAATAGGAAATTATTCAATTTGAAATAAGTGCACGAACCAAATAATAGTATATCACAATATATTGACTATCCAAATTGGAATGTAATATTGAAGGATGGGGCACTGGTCACTCTCAGATTCAATATCTCTGATAGATTTTTGTTATATTCCTCAAGAACAAACTACCTTATTTTGAAACAAAGAATAATGCTTGTTGTGGAACTGGTCTATACAAACCTCCCACTTTACAGATGAGGTCTTAATAGAAACTCTCCACTCTGATGGGGAAATCGTCTGAAATGTCACAGTTTCTGAATTATTAGAAACCATTATAAATTGTCGCTGGTTATTACTATGGTTATTTTTAGTTATTGAATGATTTATTTGATAAAAAAAACCCTTAATCGCCGGTCATTTCTTTTTAAAATATTGCATTAACCTAGTACTAGTAAATCCAGAAATATCCACCTTTATTTTCTGTAACAAACTTGACTTTCTCGCTCTTTCCTTATACACCCACTCCAGAAAAAACTCTCGAATTCACACACACACACTCTCTCTCTCTACACAACTTATAAATAAATCCTATATCAATAAATATTTAATGCAAGCCTATTATATGCATTGCTGGTCACAAAATGCTGTTTCCACTGTTGTCCTACAGATTTATTGTACTCAAATCGGATTATGAGAATTTTCTCCAAAGAGTATCATCGTCATTCATGAATGCAAATACATGGTTAAGCTTTTAGCCAGAGAGTGTAAAAATATATTTAGAGCTTTCTGAAAGTGGGGGATTTTATTTAGTTGATCTCTACTGCTTGTTTTTCATTTTTTGTTTGTTTGTTTTCGTGTTTGTGATTATGGTGGCAGAAGTATGTTGTTTGTGTCCATTATGGAGTGTTATTTAGGTTTGAGGTGGAAAGAAAGAAGGGTTTTGAGAACTTTTTTTTAAGTTTAAAAGTGTATTAGACCTATGCATTTCGAAACTCTTGAGTTATATTAAAATCAATTTTCTATTTGGAGGAGTTAAATGTGAATTTGTAATTTTGGTTGTGTCCTGACTGATTCATATAGCCTATATTGGCTAGAATATTCAACTTGACGGTACTTCTGAAATATGCCAATTAAAGTTATAGTCCTTCCAAAATCTTACGGACTCAAACTGGTTATGTTTTCAAACTATTTTGACGGGTAAACCCATTGTTGA
>JAQIWE010004450.1:0-10770 GCA_034698565.1 Campodea plusiochaeta | reverse complement strand
AGGTGGAGAGATATTAAATAACTACCGAGGGACTTTTGTTTGATAAGAATACTAAAGGAAGGTACTAGTGTACGAAAATCGTATGGATAATGCCACTCATTCTGCACGCACATGTGAAATCTACTATACATCGTTACACACGTCGTTTTTGGGATACGTTACACGCACGAATTGCTGATAACGAGTGGATTATTGGAATGCTACAAACTGCTCACAATAGATATTAACTCACCCCCACTTCGAAACTTTTTTTTGCAAATATATCATTTTTTGTAATTATTTGAAGCATTATACTATCAATCATGATTATATTTACATGTGGTTTTATGATATAGGGAATTGAGAGGAAGTGTGGCTTTTTGAAATTGTTAGGTCTATTACAAATTATACGGAAGTGAGGGGAGGATGATGGATTTTTTCAACGTTCATGTAGTACAGAGAAAAGGTAGTTCAGTTTACAGATGTTTTTTCTTGATAAATCATGTAAATTACGTAAGCGTGATATTCTCTGATAAAAAAATTGTGCTGGAATAAAAAAAAAATCTAATGCCTTCTAAATATATTACTTTCATTCTTGGTATCATGCTTCGCCTTTGTCTTGACGTGATTACTATTATATTCTTTCTGAGAGAAATGGATTCATATATGTTTATCATTTTTTAGCTTATACGTTGCAAATCCACCATGAAAGTACAGAATATTGTCAATATTTCAGCCAAGACCCTTAGCTTTTATCAAGAAATTAAATGCTATTTACAAATAAATATTTATTTGTAAAATGCATTTAATGTCTTGATAAAAGCTAATAAATATTTATTTCTAAATAGCATTTAATGTCTTGATAAAAACTAAGGGTCTTGGCTGAAATACTGACAATATTCTGTGTTTTCATTGTGGATTTGCAACGTATAAGCTAAAAAAAAGATATTACTATTATCATTTAACTTTCATTCACTACCATAAATATTCCACTAAAACACTGTATTGCGCAACAATTTGCAAAACATATACTTACGATATTTCAGTACAACATGCCAAATACAGTATTCTTCCTTTTATACCACACCTTTTGAAGTACCATACATCATTGTAACATTTTCGAAATACCACTGTACATTTCTCTTCCATTACAGTTTCACATAATGTTTATTATATTACAAACTCAAAAGGAAATCTTCGTTTCTGAGTAGCTGATGAATAATTGCATTTGATTTCCATAAAGAATTTGGTAGTATAGTCTTTATATAGCAAGTACTAACAGATGGATCTTCATTCAGATATATAATACAGAAAGTCACAAAAAGTGGGAAACCAAAGGAATTTGAATTAGTTATTGAAAAGAGAAGCAAATTTTACAGCTACAAAAGGGAAATCGTTAGAAGCAATACGGAAAATACTGGAGAGAAAGATGTCAGAGAAAAGTCACTTCGGAATGAACTATGAAGCTACATGCTGGACGTATGTGTATATGTAGGTACTTTTTTTCTTCTCTGCTAATTACTAACTTAACAAAAGAAGAAATGATTATTGCCTCAAGCTTCAAATGGTTTGATATATACTGTGTTTAAATAGTCTTAGAAATTTTCATAAAACCGAACTGCATTGTTCTGCTATCATGAAGAAGAACGGCAGATATGAATTTTGATTTAAAGAGAAGTTATAATACTGTTTTAACGTTCATCTTCTTTTTCTGTTTTTAATAATATGCTTATTTTTAGCGTATGATTTCAGCCATCTTTTTGTTTGGGAATATTTTAATGCATTTGGATTAATTATATTGCTATCAATACATAAAAAATATTGATAATTGGAGTCTTTTAGAACAACCGAACCCATATTTCTGAAACTTACAGTTTTTCAAACAGACTTTGCTCTAGTAATGTATTTCACATTATATTTTTCAGTAGAACAATAATTCCTACTATATGTCCCTGCTTTTCAATTTTCAATCTGAAAACCCTACCCTCCCCCTCAAATTTTCCAGTATGAAAAAGTTGTGTAAACAAAATGCACTAATACCTAACTAAATCCTCCAAAAAGTACATTCAATACGAGTGAGTCATCTAAGGGGGTCTTTTGAAAGCTATGTTCTTCTGAGATATCTGGATCGAAATGTAATGAAATTTTTTGCGATGTTTTGAGTAAAAGCCGTCCTTCCATTTCCTTCTTTTCTTGTATGTATTGACGCTGTTCCATTCATCCATACGTCTCATTCGTCAAGCTCATAGAATGGTACGCAAGGCCGCACTACCATTATTACCTCTTCTCAGAATTTGGTGGTGGGAAGAGGACCAGAGGAAACCATATACTGCCCAAAAGAACATTCGTGAATTTAGAGATGGAAGGCTATGAATTGAGAAAGGAGCACTCCTGAGGATGCAGTACTTTCTTCTATTTTCAAGCGAGATTACTGTATACGAAGGGGTTGATAGAAATGAATACATCGTGTGTCCAATTTTAATTTGGGAGTTGAATGTATCGAATCTAATCTAATGTTTTGATTATAACTGGAAGATTTTGTGTTATTTCATGATTATTTTCTTGTTATGGAAATAATAAAATTAATAGGGTTGGTCAATTAAGTTTCCATAATTGGATGTTTTCCAAAAGAATCTGAGATAATTTTAAATGAAACTATGTACTATAACAGGATATCTATTGCGCTTCTATTCCAAATAATATTACGTAGTGTATTAGGATGTAAAAAACGGCTGTTATTGATAGTTATATGTATTTATATGCACAATTGCACTAAGAGATAATCATTTTTCGTAAAACTTCTACAGTTTTCCACGTTGTAGTATAGTTCAGCAATAACTTCATGTAAATAAGTGGGCCTTTACAAAGCGTTCAAAACAAGTATGATTAACTATTAAACATTCCAAGCTGCAGGTTAATATTACCTTTAACAACATACATTTTACTTAAAAATGGACAATTTGTTGTCAATAAAAAAAAAATGTATAAAAACGGGAGAGGTAAGTCCATCTGCAATTTTCTTGATGAAGAAATAAGAAATACAAACTGAAAAAATGGAAAGTGCAGGAAGAGCTTAACTTTCAAGATTGAAAACAAAGGTGGTATTTAGGGGAATTGTTTGTGGTATTGTTCTTCCTCATTATTAATGCTTCTAAGGAAATAAGATTTAGGAAAAATTCATTCCTGAGATAAAAGTCTGTGGGGAAGATTTCATTAAAGTAAGTGCATGCTTTTGTTTCGAGAAATTATTTTGAGCTGGATTCTTTGCTACGTTAACTCGAAATTAAATGAGAAGCAGTTTTTAATTCTTTCTGGTACTTTTTAGGGAATCACACCGAATTTTATACTTATTTGCCGTTTAGTATACTGCAAATGAAGTAATTTCTTGTATAGGACATACTATATAGGACAAATAATATTTTTATACGAATTAGAATACTCCATAATATTTTATGGCATTTTTGACATCGTAATTGATGATAGATCAATTGTATATACGAAATATTTATTAATATTAGTGCTATTTTTGTTCCTTCTTGTATAAAAGAAGGTTTATGTATTTGCTTTTATTGCGATGAGAAGCTGGAAAGTCTGATGACTCTAATAAAAGTTGGCGAAAAATCTAGTGCAACGGCCGAACATAAATGAACAATATGTTCTACAAATGTCATTTTCGTCCGTTTCGCATTCGTTAATAATATATTATTTTATTGTCAAACACAGACAATTCGTCGTGTAGTCACGTTTACTATCGTAGTATTGAGACATTGCAGCATTGTAAGACGTTCTTATACTGAGACCAGAATTTGAAAAGAAAACTTTTCATACGTTGTTCCTCTCCCAAGAATTGAGGAAAGAGAAAGAACAGAAAGAAAAGAGAAAGAAAAAAAGGCGAATGGCCAATCCTTGACGATCATCATTCAAAGAATAAGAGCGCTTTTCCTTGTATCATCCTTTGAGAATGGACCAATTGAGAAGCTGTAGAGATGGAAAAAGAAAAGCTTCTCTTGCCATTGCTGCTGAGTTCGCTTGCAAAAATCACAAGTGGCGTCCGTGTGACGGTATTATTGGAAATAATATGAAAATATGGATTCAAATTATGCATACTGTAGTACCTTACACTATACGTATAGTGGTTATGAGGTGAAAGATATTTGCAGTGGGTGCAAATTTTGAAATAGTGCAATTTTGTTCTGTAGTATGGATTTATGAGTTTTCTTCACTGGAAGGAATCTCACATTTGGAGTGAATATCTACGCCTGGACACCTTACTGTTTCGAATCTGATTTAGAAGTAAAAATTTAAATTCTAGTTTACTTTTTTTAAAATAGTATAAAGATGAAGTAAACCTTGTTTCCATGATAATATTTCAATGCCATTTTCTCGTCGCTGAGGAGCAAGAGTCTATTTACAAATATTGTAATTTAGTAATTCTAATAACTCAAAAACTTGTTGGTGGATGTTAATAAGTTGTTAATAAGTTGTACGTACATGAATGTGACTTACAAAACTGATCACTTTATCTTTTACCAATAATATTGCTAATATGCAACAATATACTTTTCGATAATTAATTACAAAAAATATAAATTCGTAATATAAAATTTTCTTTAAACTAATCTGGCATGCAACACAGTATGTAATTGAATTGGTTTTCGAATACTAGAATCACAATACTAGCACATCTACAAAGTGTGTAGCTAAAAACTACAGTATTCTCGAGAATTTTTCAAAATAAACTACAATTTGAAACGATGTATAATCCTGAGAACCATCCAACCTCTATTCGGCTCATATTTCCTCAATCCTTATCGCTGAAAGTGTGTGTGTGTTTTTATATTTTTAGTGCAGCCTATATAACTAAAGCAATTTCTTAAAGAGCAATTTCGTGTGTTTGGAATATATAATGCAGGGAAGATAATAACCACTTCGTTGGGCTTAATGACTTGTAAGAATAAAAAAAAGAACTATAATAGACTCCAGTATCGACCTGGGATAGTGCCTTTTCTTCACAAGAAACATGCTCTATATCGAAATTACAGTCTATCTAATGAATTGTTTATAAGAATGTTAATGGGTTTGTGTAATGAACATTTTATTATGTTATAGTTCTCCCACGAGGTTTCGAGTAGAAGTAAATACTACTTTTTCCTTTTACTATGTTTGTTCTATTTTATTGGCCTTTGCTTATGTGGAATGTACTGTACAGTATGTTTTATAAATTATAAAATAGTACAGAATTAAAAATGTTTGTTGGAGAGTAAATTGTGTCATTTTGGTTTTGTTTGAAACGAAAAAGTTTTGTTTGATGTATATGCAGAAAATAGCTAATTGTATTTTTTTTTGTCTATTTGCAGGTAAATATACTCTCTTCAAATCAACATGGTAATCGCTACTTGGAGATTCAGTAATATACTTATAGCTGAACTATATACAGTACTTCTAGCTTACTGTATGTATATATACTACAACACTGATGAGGTAACGATTTTCTTTTAGTAACCTTTTGAAAAGAGAGAGAGAGAATAATATGTTTATTTACATACTCTGTTTACATCTAGTAAATTGACAAATGTGACAGAATAACAATATCAGTTTGATACTGCGTTGGAGGACTCATTATTCTCTGAAAACATTACACTGATTTATAATCGACGATGATTTTCTTTGACTACACGATATTTTTTTACCACTAAGTCATCCATTAATTAACTTGAAAGAACTTTTTTGAAATCCTTCAATATTCATTGATCTCTATTTATCTTTTGAACCATAATTATGTCTAATGAACCCAGACTTCTACACAAACCCACTTATGGTACTGATCTCTATTTATCCATCCTACTTATGGTACTAATGTAAATTTCTCCATTAATCCATATGTTTATTCTAATATTCATGATATGATATTACCAAAAATGTACTAATATAGAACTCAATATTAGTAAATACTTCTTATTTTAGTTTATTAACTGTTTTATTTATAAGGAAATATTTAAATCCAAAGTACGGCAACCATATTACAGCAAAATTTATAACTATTTAATATAAGTTTCAAAGCGGTAATGCCCATGTCATATTATAAATTATTAAAACCATAATTTCAATTGTAACGGAATACGAAATATTGTTGACTATCTATTTTTTTTAACTATTTCTATAATATATTGGGGTCTGACTTATATTTCTAAATTTAAGTAATTTAATATTGGACTCCAAACATATTTTTCATAACTTCAGTTTAAAAATATACCACATAATGTATCTCTACAAGTCACGCTACAGTGGGCAGTAATTCCCTTGCTTCCAATTCGAAACGAAACTACAGTAGTATTGCCTTTCATTTTATTCAATTTCCACATCGTAAGAGTAATGCCACTCTTGGGAATCCCCGAATAAAAAATAAATTGTGCCATATTCTTAAATTAATTTAACCCAACGGTGAAAACGAAGATGTCTCTTAGGAACTCAAAAGCAGACAACAACGTTTCTTATATATAAAAAGGACACATAAGAAAAAAGAGAGAAGAAAAATTGTGTCCTTAAGTTGAGTCTACATTGGGCATACTATAAAACTATAAAAGCTTCTTTCCCAAGAGATGCACCTTTAACGTTCTCCATGACTTAGTATGGATCACATACAAGGGATTTGAAAACTGTCCCTTCCCCCCTTCATGTATACTTTTGCGGTACAGGAAGAAGTACCAGCCCGACTGACCAGGGACAGACAAACTTCAAAAATAAGCCTTGATATACAGTATTACTTTCATCCTGGTGGGGGGGAAAAAGCTATGGAGAGGATTTGTTCGATATTAAAGTTGTGATAAACTTTTCAAATTGAAGTGAAGTTCTCAAAGATTTGCATGAAAGTTCTAGTCTCACGTTGAGAAAAAAGTCAATAATGGTCTCTTTTGAGGGAGATGCGGTTAAGTTTGAAGTTATAAAGTTAACGTGAAGGCTTGTCAGTGAAGTCAGAAGGCTGCAGTATATTCTTCAATATACAACTTCGTATCTGTGATATGACGTGGTATAGTACGTAAATAATGATAGGAAGGTAATTAGGGGACTATTATGTATACTGGAAAAAGTTGAGTAATTAAGGATACTTACTTTTTTTACGTATATTATAAAGGTTTTTTATGTGTAATTTTCGAAATGTGGTGTCCGGTAGCCCCTTTATCATAACCCATCCAATAGGGACTTTTAAATTTATTGTATTTTAAGAACGAGTTTTCGTCATATAGAGAAAATGATTAAGTTACTTTATTTGTCATAATATTTGTAAGTTAAATAATAATCGAGAAGTACAAAAAGCAACAGCACTAAAATTATTTGGAAAAAATAATCATATTTAGTTTCAGCTCTATACGTTTGCAGATTAGTATATACATTTTCTGCTTTTACTGTTTCTCCATAGTAAATGTCACTAAAGAGTAACACCGCGATGGTTAATATCAAGAAATTCGTATGTTGCATGGTTAAAAAGTTACTGATGATACTGTTAGAAATGTAATTGGTTGAATGTTTAAATAAACTCCAAATCTTTCTCATCTAACTATCAGCGATTTTCGTATCACTGTAAAGATAAAAACCTTCTCAAACCCTAAATAACAACAACGAAACACAATATAATATTTGAATTGTTGATTTGACCAACCTTGATTGAAAGTGACCGGAAAAGGAGAGGATCAAAATAACAAAGTTTTCCTAAACTGGGTAGAAAAGGGGAGAGAAGAGGGAGAAGATAAAACGCTGGAGGGATTTATAAAAGTCTCTTTTATATAAACGACAAGTTCTTAAAGCTGCCTGTTTGCTCTACCTATAATTTAATGGAACATCATACTGGTTGTAAAAGTGTTGTCCACTGTACTGTACAAGTGCTTAATAGAGCCATTACCAAAATGTTACCTTGATAATTTTGTGGCTTCATTGGCTCAAGAGGATCGATTTAGTAATTACTTTTCTTTTGCCATTTTGAGCAAAGTGTTATTTTATTAATAGAAAGTTATTATTAAGTATAGATAGATATTATTACTTGGTCAGTTTGTAGAGTGAAATGTAAGTTTGTGTTGCAAAATTGCGAAAAAGTTGTTTCCAGTTTGTGCTGTGTATAATTATGGATCAGAAAGCCTTCATTCAAAATCCATAAATTTTAAATTATACCAATAAAGCACTCTAATAAACCAACAAAAGAACCTACAGAAAAAGATGACCGGATTTTTCTTTTTCTTTTTCAAATAAGTTTCTAGATGTGGAAAGGACTCTTTTTTCATAAAATATTATTCGGTTCCAAGAAAATTATATTTTGGACGAGGAAATTTTAAATTAAAAAAACATATACAAAAAAACATTTTTTTTATTATTCATTAATGTGTAATATATGCTTTCTATTTAATAACATTAATTCAAGAGATATAAAAAAGAATATACCATAAAAACTGGTTATGAACAAAATTAAATGCACCTATACACTCAAAACTATTTTCACATTATAACAACATTTCACTGTAGAGCGGTCTTATCTATTTCTAAAAACACAATTCTACCCATACACACAATTAACTAACAAGTTTGCTGAACCAACATGATGTTCCCATTTAAAACAAACTCGAAATATTAATTTCGAAAGTAGCAGAAAGTCTTTAATTTCCTGACCTAATCAAGCAACTCAAGTGCCCATACCAGTGTTGACGATTTGCATCTTCGTAGAGGTACCCCATTTTTAATAACTGTATTTTATTAGGCGTCATAAAAATGAGAACGTCATAATAGAAACCTCCACCTCTCTAGTGCTGTCAGAATTATGACTCTTACTGGGAAATGAACTTTCCAAGATGGAAATGAGAGATTTAAAAATCACTGCACCGTAAAAGACTCGAGTGATAATTTGGACTCCGTGGGTATTATATCCCTTGTGTTGCAAAGTTGTAGTATTATGTACACTAGGAAATTTAGATTAGTTTTTTGCACTGTATATATATAAAAGTACATTTTTTTACTGTGTGTATGTAGTGAAAACAGGGATTAGCATCCAGCCGTGAAAAAGTTGCAGTTTTCTTAAGATTTATTTTTTATAGAAGGGAATTAGAGAGGAAAACTGTCATTAAGTTTTTATGGTAATAGTGGTGTACTGTATTTTAAAATTATGGATATGACGTTTACATTACGCTATAGGATCACAAAGGGAATTGACATAAACTATATATTTAATATTTACATTAATATAAAATTTAAATACGATTTGGCTAGGTTAATCCAACTTTAAACTTCATATTAAACAATATATTAAAGCCTCTAAACTGTTACCTATGAGGTGTAGTGATCTGTTTTCTTATAGCATATAACTTATATTTATCATAGTAAATTATATACGCATGAGTTATTAGTATTATGATATATTAACAGTACGATTTCTGCACCAAAATGAGAAAACTCGAAAAAGTGGATTCTTAAATCGTTTTACAGCAAATGGAACTGTTAGAATACGATGACCAGTATCAGTTTCAGTAAGTAAGTAAGTAAGTAGTTATCATATACCCTTAAAAGATTCATGAATCTGAGCACACTACTACAGCTTATTCGGAACTTTTTCTAATGAGGATCTGTTTCTTGTCGAATCCTAATCCAGTAAGTAAGTTCTCTTCTAAAGCCTCTAAATTCATTTGTACTAACTGAGGAATGAAAATCCTCCGAAATAAGAGGTTAGTATTTTGTGTGGTGTTGAAAAGAGTCTGTTTGAAGAGTGTCAACAAGGGACGACCCCACAGGGCTGTCAAAGAGAGTGCTGTCTGGGTTGTACCAAGGTCCATTTGTCGCCAAGACTCTGTGGTAATGACCATTGGCTTCAAGCCAAATCAGAGGTGAAACACCCACAACTGAAAACGAGAAAAAGTATATTGAAGATAAAGAAATATTGCGAGGGCGGGATTCTTTTTGCTGCAACATGAAGGAAGAGACTCAGACCCATTTTCAGAAAATAATACTCTTCAGCTATAGATTATATTCCAATAATATTTTAGATCTCTGCGGTGTGTTCTTTTCAGATAGGTTTATGGGCAAAAAAGGAGAATTATTGAAGTTTTGTAAGTTAGGTAGGAGGGAAGGTTTGGTTAGAGGCGAAAAGTATAGGAAGCTGTTTGGAGTTTTTTTTCTATTGCGATGTATTGATGGCTTTTCATAATGCGGGTAGTTCCAAGATGCGATATTTATCAGAAGGTTGTTTCGTGTTTTTATATTTTTTGGTTGGAGAGATTATGGTTCTCAGGAAATTTCTCTTCAGCACAAACACACTAATAGTTTCAACCATTTATTATAATGATTATTGTTTTTAACTAAGGGTTCTATTAATGAAACTTTGTATGTAGAAAGAATAAACCTCATGGTTTCCTTTTCATCTACTGCAACACATGAGTTAAATGCATATATTAGTAATTACACTAATAGTTTAAAACACTTCACTAAGGTTTCCCTTTTCTTGTTAAATTAGTTTAATAATTAATTCGTGAAATCATTAAGAGAACATCAAAATTCTTTTTTCTGTTCAGCTAGCAGATTATTGTTTTATTGCATTTTTATTTCTTCATATGGTATTGGTCACTTCAACTTATTCGCAAAATTCACTTTAAAAATATATTCAAACAAATTACTACCTCAAATCAGGTTAGTTGAAACCTGATTACTCGATTTAATCACATTTTATATAAAGTTAAAGTAGATTCAAAGATTGTACATGTCTGAATGCTGCACAGGCATATATTTTTATTATTACTAAAGTGAATAGCAGACAGCAGA
>JAQIWE010004449.1:0-10770 GCA_034698565.1 Campodea plusiochaeta | reverse complement strand
AGAGCGTGTGGGTTTTCGAGAGCAAATATAGGTTTCCTTTTTTCCTCTCAACGTTTAAAATTACAGTATTGCTGTAGACTCGTGGCTTTATTTTTAAAGTAAAGCTGCTTTCCCATTTAAAACCCAAAAATATATTGTTAAGTACGTATGTATGTTTTATATTAGGCAAAATTATTAAATTGATTTCATTAATAATAAAATTAATGTCATTAATTATAAAAAAAGAAAACTTATTGCATACGTAAAATATTGATGTGTGGTCAGAATTCTATAAATTTGTCTTTTTTTTTGTAACGGTATTATTCTCGTCATATAATCGATACGTTGCATAACAATTGATGCCTTAATTATTTCTATTGTCACTAATTTAATGAAACAGCCATAAAGTAAATAATTTATGTAACTGTTTTCTTTCGATTAACCACATTAATATTATTGTAGTTTCCAACATGCAGACGACATACTTATTTATTGGAAAATTTTTGTTAAATGTTTTACTGTACATGTGAGTTTTTATTTGAAAAAAAAAATATATATATATATATTTATGCAGTTAAGTTTGAAAATTAAAGGAAAGTCAGTGGTTCCGTTTGTTCAATCTCTTTGCTCACACTGAAGAGCAAAAATTGAAAATTATTAACCATTAGAACAAATATACTATGCTAATTGGAAATTACTTACTGTGAAGTCAAACATTTTATAGCTTCTATGGAATCAGTTCCCTATTTCTAATGAATGTCTGTTCCATAATTTTATTTTATAGGTATTTGATTTTCAAAACTATGTTATTTATAATAACTGTAAAAATACATTTCTCATTCAATTCTACATTATAAGAGTACAGTAGTCTGAATCACACCAAACTACTATCGTCCCGTCTTCACTTCCATTTTGAAATGATGGAACGAGCCAAACTTTTTAATGCATTTATACTTCTTTTCCAGTTACCTCAAACCCCCATTCACAACTTTTTATCCCTACTTCTCCCACAAAACTTTTTTTTCCTAAAATATTATTGGCCCACATGCAAAACTCTCACGAAGATTTCCACTTGTAATGAGCTTTACTCGCTAAGTCTAAAGAAATATTCTTTCTCCACAGCACTGTTTCACTGCTATGTATGACACAGCCGCAAAGCACATTTAATTTTCTATACTGTAAGCCTATTATTTACACATCAATAACAGTCTAGGATTCTGTACATACTAATGCTCTTTCATTTCGCTTTTTCCGTTGGTATGCAAATTTCATGGCGGGTATTGAAAAACGGAAAAAGTCAACAGTTTCCATCGAAAAATTGAGTTCAACAAGAGAAGAATAAATATTTTTCGAAGTTTCCAAAGTAAACAAGCTTTGGTTTTTTAGGTTATTATTAAAACTGAATGTAGGAATAAGTTCAAAGTTAGTTTTGTTTAATATAGGAATAGGAGATTGCGTATTTTCCAGTGAACTGTAAAGGCCATAATCATGTATCGCATCGGTAGATATGTTTCAGTGCTATAAAAATATCCTTGATAATAGTACCGTATAGTATAGCCTAGTACCGTATAGTATATGAGTTATGTAAAGTATGCTACAAAAATAATATGAACTACCTTCAAATCAATAACCAGTGGCGTAAGACTGAGGGATGTTTGATGGTTATAACCCCCCCCCTGTGCCCTTTGACGAAAGTAAAACTAAAAATTACACTAAAACTATGTTAAAAATAGTGAAAACATTACGAGAAAACAATCTCATTCGTCGTTTTACTCGTTTACGTCTTAATTTTTCAAAATTTTCCTTTACTGCATAAAAAATCTATGCTCTATTCCACTTAAGGAAACGTGTGATGACCCATAACTGATACTTAATTAATCTGGAGTCCTTCCACTTTAAACTGTTAAACGCTCCGTCACTTAAGCAGGAATGATGCTAAATATGGTGACCCCATCACTTGGGCATGTTACTAAAAGTAATCACTCTATTATCTGATTTTTTACTGAAGTTGACATTTTCTTAGAATATCGCGATTATCGCCCAGATAATTATATTAATCTATAATGCTAACATTTTATTTACTATACTGTCTTAATTTAGGCAATCAAATTCATTCCGTACGAACTATTTCCTTATAAAAGATGTCCAATTTCATATACAGATGACCTTTTGCAGTTGTACATTATAGTTAAGGAAAATTGTTTCCTTTTGGTTGAGAAAACTAACTTTAACCAATGGAAAAAGAAAAAAGTGCAGTCCTTTTACTGTTCTCTGAGAAGTGGATCTTTTTTGTGATTGGTAAATTCGTGGCATCCTTCTCTTACAAATTAAGCGAAAGAAGGAAGGAAGAAGGAATGCCTTCTTTTTACGTTGAGGACGGTTAATGAAAGGAGCTTGAATGGTAGATATAGGAGCTAACCTCTTCCATGTTGGGAATACATTCCAACGTACATTTCACTCAATACTTCCCTCCACCACTCAAGTGAGTTTCGAGAGGAAACTTGATGATTCTATAGAAATGAAAGAAATAGATCAACCTTTCTAGGAGGTAGAAAAGAAAGTCAGTCATTAAAAAAAGAAATACTTCTCATTAACTTGGTCTTTCCAAAACTGAATGAACATGAGATTCAACAAAAAATTGCTAATATTCTGACATTTGGAAATTAAACACCATCTATTGAGAAATTTAAATTTACTTGGAGGAACTTAAATTTACTTGGACTGAAAGTATAAGTTAAGATAGTTTTATAAACTCGTTGTGTTCAACATATTCGTAGAACAACAAAACAAAATTGTAAGCAGCTCAGTACTGTACTTACCTTTTAGTCTGAAAATGAACATAGCTTACGCATTGACAGAATAGTCAGTGTTTTGGTTTAAGTAATCGGAAAACAAGAACATACATGGTCATTTAAGTACTTTGATAGTTTCCCCTATATCAGCACGCAATCTAAATGAAAATTTAACCATAAATACCGAATGCCGTAATATTGATATTAGTCAGGTTTATTATTCCGCTCACGAACTTTCTGTTGACAATGAAGAGAGTGAACTATATAGTATTGAGGGGTAGTACCGTACGTGAACAGACCACAATTAATTCATAAAACATAGAACGAAATAGAAGTAATAGAACGAAATGATATTTTATCAATAACATCTTCTAAAATAAATTTTGACTCCCCTCTACCACATGAAAAACATCTAATAGATCAATATAGAGCAAATATTATGACACGGTATTACTGAATTTATGTATAAAACATATTATTGAACTCCATCATTCAGTGGATTAAGAGAATAAAATAATACGTTAAACTTATTGACTATTGTGTGATTTGTTCTAAACGTAGGAGAATGATATTTCACTGCTCCTGAAAGTTTATCTAATTTTCATCCTTAGAATATTTATCTAACTTTCATAACTATTTTCTAACTATACTAAAAACATTTACATAAAATTATATGGGACATAAGGTGGTAAAAATACTAAAAGTTATAATAATCTTGAATCCTTCAGAAACCGTAAACGAAACAATTACAGTATATGGATCAGCATACTCGTATTAACAATGTTTGAATGTTTGATAGCGACCTTATTTACAGTTAACGCGCCGGTATAAGGTTCAAACATTCTCTTTTGTTCTTTGATTTGCGAAAAGTCAACATGAAAAATATGTAGTTTTCCTAACCCGTTCGGACCTTATACAAGCGCTCTAACTCTATATGTATCTATATCGATGCTCGCGTATTTACTCTATTTAATATAAAGATGTATTACACAGCAATACTATATGTATATATCATACTATATTAAGGTGAATGCTCAGCGTGAATTTGAAATGAACAAACTCTATATATTGAGGTTCTATAATATCATGTCGGAATTTCTATAATTTTAATAAAGCATTGTCACTCTTGCATTTTAAATAAAAAATGGAACATTAAAGGTGTTTTAAAAGGAATAGCCTACTCTACATGTACATATTCCTTTCCGGTATTATACCGTGTATTCAGCAGGCGAAAACTAATTTGGTAAAGAATGTCTTTCAACAGGGTTTCTAATTCGATATTGCCATCACTCTATCTCTCTGGATATATCGAACTAATTTTCTAACTTCTATTTTCCACGCGACTTGCTTTCCCTATTTGACAAGAAGTTGATCAAATGGAACAAAGCAAAAGACGAAGCGATGATTCATTCATTCACTGGCAAAATTCGATTTACATCAGAAGCAGAAAATGGAGATATTATTGACACAGCAGTCACTGTTCTATTACAATCCGATGATACATGACGTGGCTTTCAGTGGAATATAATGGGAAGAATTCAAAGACACCCCTAGTATTTCATGTAATTCAAAGGTACTGCAGATGAGTGAAATGTAAACAGACGATTATACTGCATAGAAATTAAATGTATCTTCTCTATAGAGTTTGTAAAATGACGACATGAATATGCTGATCGCATTAAGCAAACATTTTGTCGATGTCGCAGTAACTAATATAATCGATTTTACACACTGTAATTGCAGAATGAAATGCTTCACAGGCTTACATAGTTACTTCAGCAACAATAAAATTAACTCTAAAATGTATTCATTGGAAGACATAAAACTGCATTATTTGATAAATATTATATTTCTGCCACAAAAAGGATATCTTCACTTTTGTTCTGATGAATTTATAGCATAATGAATAGATACTCAAGCCATTAAAAGAGTCTGAAAGTATGAAATAAAATATGCCCTGCAAGAAAATCTCTGAGATCGAAATCTCTGTTTCGCAATATTTTCAAAGGCAATTAAAACAGATTTCTTTCTGTACAGTGAGTAGCACATGGCGGCATTCTCTGTAGGCATATCCCACAGTTTTAATTCATGTACATTTGTACAACAATAAGTTTCACAGAGAAAAATTCTTTTGTTTTTAATGTTCGTTTATATCCCTCATTAATATACGTAGAATAAAAGAGCGCATTATGCAAAACGGAGCATTGTAGTGAACAACGCATGGATTTATGTATGAGAATCAACCACACTAATGTTTTACATAAAGTGAAACATATGTTGGGGGAAATTGCATTTGGTGAATGCTTTGGTACAATAACCTGAAAGTTATGATAATAATCTAGAGGGCGCCAGAAAAAGTTTGTCAGGTTACCAAAGAATTTACAGTTGTATTTAGGCTGAGATTAATGATATTCAATATTATTATGCTGCACAGACTTCGAAAATCTGCTGCATGATTTAAAAAAATATATTTGATGTTTCATGGCAGCAAGTTCAAGACAATGACAATATAAAATATGAAAATGACATGACAATGACAAGTGGATGTAAAAATGTATTTTTGTTCAATCGAATTTTAAAAGATTTTCATTTATTTAATTTCAGTACTAATACGTACTTTTATAACATGATCTCATACAATTCTTTAATTTCGCTGATGTTGTAGTTCATTAATAGTTTATAGGTTAATAGTTTATAGAAAGTACGAGTCCAATTTGATGCTGTTTGCTCCAAGTACAATAGAGATTTCAGATTATGTGGTCTCAATTATTAAATTTTTAATAACAACCAAAAAATGTTTCTTAATAACATTTTTCTGCATGAGAAGTTTCAACTCCCTAAGTTAGTATAGTATCTTTATTACATACTGTACCTCACATTCATTATGAACTTACTTCCATTTCCAACCCACACAGCCTTCCTTTCCATAACACATATCCAACATATTAATTCATACTCAACTTCACTAAACTAAATTCTCACATATATACTCTAACCTCATTTCATTAAATACCAAGTCAGCAGCCACATATGAGATGAAACCAAATTCTCAAAATATTCGATAAACATCCAGCCTTTAATCTTGAAAGCAATTTCGTTTCATCCACATTTAAAGCCCTCAAAAGAGTTGGTGTGTATGTTATTGACAAGTTTCTTCTTGTATATTGGTACAATATACTCTTGCGACTGTTGGTGACAGCTATACGAGAAAGTGACTCTTGTGGTGCTACAGCACAAATATATTTGAAGCTTAAGGAGAATTCGATAGGGTGGGTTCATATAAAAGTGCTCTAAACTAGGAAGAGATAAGTACTTCCATTTCACATGCTGTCGTATAAACAATGTTGTGGTATAAAAATAATTATGTTAATTATGTCGAATAATAAATATTAGGCTAATATTCTAGCTGTGAATAATTTGCAAAATTATTTAAAAAAATCTATTCCTCTGTGCTCTAGCATTCAGTGTTCATTACGCTTACCAGCATGATGAAGCCTGCCTCAGTTAAAATATTTAATGAGGAATTATTATCATCTGGACATCAAACTACGATCACCGTAGTACATTAGCTGATGCTACATACATGTACCTTCCGTATTTTTAGCGGATACCACTTTCATGAATCTTATTTTGTTTTTACTATACCATAATTCTAATTGCACAGTGATATTTTTAAATTTTTTATGATTGGTGTTTGCTTCCTCTTTCTCTGTGAACCCGTTTCCCCTATAAGCATGGATTGTGTAAAAATATTTGCTGATATTACTAGTGCTATATAATCATTATCCAATCAACAGATATTTGGTCTAATTTTTTTGTTCATTCTGCAATTACCTTAGAGACCTGAATCTAGTGCCAAATTAAAGCTTCATGAATCCTCTTTCAACTGCATAGTATGTGGTTCTGGATCTAGGTGTCACATTTTCAACATTATGGTCAAGATTCAATAAAGTTCCGTATACCGAAAGTAACCACTGCAAACTGAAATAAAAAGAAAAAAACTGAATGTACCAAGGTGTTTTTTTTTGTCGAAAAGTGCAACATTGTGACTATTCTGATACATCCTATCACCCAGTCATTCTATTTACTTGAAATATGTACAGCAGTTATTATCCTGTCCTACTAATTTTGTTGCTTAAAACAGCAAAGAACAAGATTTGTATGTTTCTATGATACTTGCAAATCTTTTTGAGTTTTAAAAATATACGTTACTTATCTTTGCGTGGTATTTGAATATATTTCATTTTCAAGTTTCTGCACTTCACAACTATTATTTTTATTACTTTTTATTAACTGGTCATTTCGACTAACGTAGTGCCACCAAGAGCAGTAATTTTACTTTCAGTTAGTAGTAGATTAATGTCTCTACATGGAGTTTTTGACTACATCATTGTTTCAAAATTGAACCAATTACTTTAGACCACCCTGTTTATACGGTACTCAAAATTAAGTGCTGATTGTAAAATAAATTTGAATTTGTATGACACCCCCCCCCCCCCATAACTTCTGAACTATTCAGGGCTTCATATATGACTTCCTATAACATTATTAACTCCTACAAAGTGTTTCTTCCTTTGAACTCCTAATTGAATTAGAATTATTTTAAATAGTCAGTACCATAGGCTTAATTCTACGTTTAAAATGAATCTATTTGACATTGGATGCTTTTTAAATGTTCATTAATAGCTCCAATATAACTCTCTACCTCCTTTCTGTCAGATTCACTCACAATTTACACTCAGATGAACAGACAATTCTGTCAATACTGGAAAAGCAGAAAAAACTTCATAGGATAGAAAGAATCGTGACACGACGAGTTCGCACGAGTACACCGAGATGTAAATCAGCTTATCAATATTTTTACCTTTAAGTTCTCCATAAACTGTAGAATTACAGTTCAAGAGTTTTTACAAATAAAGAACTCTTATTAGTTCCATACCATGCTTGTTTTAGAGTTTTTGATAATATCTGAGGTATTAAATCAAATACCCGAAAACCGACAAAATACAATACATTACAATATTAAATAAATAACTCTGCATGCAATATGCGTGAAATGTGAATTTAATATTGATTTTAGGAAAACCTGGTGCAAATACATGTAGTTTTCATAAAATATTGAAACGCCAACATAATTGATTCAATTAAAGGTGATCTTTCGGAAGTAGTTTTTATTATTGAAATCTGGTGCTGATCGGCATCCTCACAACAGTGCTGTATAATACATAAAAAATGCTATTTTTACAGTAATTATTGCTGCGTACTTGAGAATCGTGTTTGCTGCCAACATAATATTTTTCTATTTTACTTATTTTAAAATATTGCCTGAGTTCCAGTGTCAAATACTCCTCAACTACATCTGTTACGATCATTATTTGATAAATAAACTTCTATTTTTATATATTAACATACTTTAGAGAATAAAGATTAAGACAAAATAATACATTTTACGAATAATATTAAGCTGTTAATTTCTAGTTATTCTGTAAACATAAAAATAATAATTTGTCTTGTTGGAACAATTTTTATACTGAAAAAACACTTATGCTCAGTTGTGGTGAAATTAACATTTGACAAAATAGAAGTTCATTATTTACTGTTTCTCTTTACTGTTCTAATGTTTGACACCGCTTCTTATCTTACATTTGAATTATTAGGTTAGTAATGATCATTTCACTTGCCAGTATGAATATTCTATCACATTATATCACAGAGTACATAGAGTACATCTCAAATTTGACGGTCGGTTTGAATATGTAATAACCATGCTACAACAATTCCTTCGGGTGCTTACTCTTTCCCTTACAATAAATTAAGTAAATGTAACAAGCATAAATCATCCCTCGAACAGAAGAAAAGCTATGAATAGTAAGGAACCACTGACAAATGCGTATTGTTCAACTTGAAGCATAATACATGTACAAGCCCTGAGGAATACATGCACACATTCTCTTTATACTCTGCAATTTCCTACACTCAAATTTCGAGGGATCTGGTACTCAAGTGGCACTCAAGACAAAAGTTACTTGCATCATCGTTCGTTGAAGAGAAAAATAGTTTAGCGTATACTGACCTCACACAAAGACGGTTTTGAAGGTTTCAAGTAGCAATGAAGTTAAGAGGTGTTAAAAAGTATTTAAGAGGGCTTTAAATGCTTTGACGAATTTGCCTCATAATATAGTGTTTTATCAAGCATATAAAAATGACTTTCACCTCGTTTCTGTTATTGTTTCCCATATTCCATATGTTTCAACCGTGTTCATGTTGTAGATAGAATAGAAAATTATAACATTTAAGGAGTATTGTCATATCGAGGATGCGAATAATGAAGTATGACGCAGAAATCTAAGAGGAATTGCTTTTGATGTATTAATTTGTAATCGAATTATCTGAAACCTTTAAGATTAACTCGTAAGTGCAATATTAAATATTCAACTTCTACGATAAGTTTCCTCAAAAACTTCAGATTAAATTAACAATTTCTAAAATAAATATTTCACTTCAATTTCAGGTCTGTGTTACGTCTCAGATAGTCAAGGCCCAAAATTCAGCTCAGAGCCTCCTTCAACGCTAACATTTTCTAACATTACTGGTGCACGTCTCCATTGTTCAGCACAAGGTACTCCAACACCAGCAATCGAGTGGAAGGCCATGGATGGCTCTTCTGTTACACCTGTACCTGGACTCTTACGTGTAGAGAAAGATACACTTGTGTTTCCACCTTTTCATGGTGATAGTTATCGTCAGGATATTCATATGACGTCATTTCGTTGTATTGCTTCTAATAATGTTGGTACCATCGTTAGCACTGATGTTCAAGTGAGGGCCGGTAAGTAACCATCTTAATTTACATTTTACTCCTTTTTTCAACCAGTATAATGGTCAAAGTAGTTATTTCTTAACATATGTTTTCACATTTATTATGACTTTAAAATGTACTGGTCATAGTGCTGCATACAAATATTTATGTTCAGAAATTTCAAAAAAATCAAACATAATTTCTTTAACGTATCTTTTTCTCCTTAAACTTCGCTTTACTGGATTAATAATAAGGAATCTATAAAATTCTACACTAATGAAAGTGTTAGATCTACATGTAGATTGTATGGTAGGCTACATTGTACGGCAAGCAAGTTATCGAATTTCGAATTTCAAAAGATAGTACAGTCTTGCACTAACCACTAATAAATAATATTACAGGAGTCTAGGAACTACAGAATACATAAGTTCATTGTTAATAGATGGAGTGGGTTGTACAGAAGTACAGTGTTGTTTGGAATGAAATATAATATGTTAATCCCTTCGAGTCGAGAGCAAAATAATAAAATATTGTTATCGTTCTGAAATTTTATCTGACACATTGTGTTTTTATTCACATTGACCCTGAAGATGGCTTTTTAAAAGCTTAAATCTGGTCGGTTAGTAATAAAACGTTTTAAGGAGAACGATAAGTCAGTTTTTAATTTATCAAAATAATAAAATACTGATGGAGTCCTGTGATAGTCAAACACGGTTATAGATCATATCTTTCACACTGACAGTAGATACTGGAAAAGAGTTCTACATGAACTACAGAGCAATCAATATTACATACAACAAAAGTAAAACTTGGAAATTCAAACTTTTGAAATTTGTATAACCAAACACATATATCGCAGGAGAAATGTTTTATTGTACAAGTAATATAGTATGCATAATGCTTGTTGAATATAAATAGACATACGGCCCTCATTCATTATCAATTTATATACTATATTAGTGTATGTCTGTCATTGCGTATTTAAAAATTTATAATATACTAAACAAAGCATATAATTCAGAGTTTCCTTCGCCATAAAGGTTGAACAGTAATATAAATCAGTAAGTTTCCTGTGATCGGTAAGGCATCAATGCTTTGCTGCATAACTGATGCTGTTCATTCTACATCCTATACCTAAAGCGGCACTATTCTCTCCACTGAGCGAATCCTCTAAGCTCATCATCAACTACCTTTTTCACT
>JAQIWE010004448.1:0-10770 GCA_034698565.1 Campodea plusiochaeta | reverse complement strand
TGGGTCTGGCCACTTATATGAAACAAACTAATTAGCTTCAGGACGTTTCACCTTTATTAATAAAAAGGCTTTATCAAAATAAAGGTGAAACGTCCTGAAGCTAATTAGTTTGTTTCATATAAGTGGCCAGACCCAAGGAATATCTTAAATCTTATGCACTTTTACAATACCGGTATAAACCGTATCTAGGCCTATAACACGACTTTTCTTAATGGATGTTTCATTTTATGACAGTTCTAAGAGGTCACCAGACAAGCAGACAGACGGTAGACTCGTGACAAAGTCATAACTGTTGACAATCAGGTTATGCAGAAGAAGTTGGACAATGCACATTATGGTAGAATGATCGCAATTCAAGAGCAAGAAGACAAGTCGTGTTTTGCAGATGTATCATGAAATTTCAAAGACAGTCCTTGGAACTAACGCTTCTTTTACTTGTAAAAATGAAGTATTACATTCACATGCAAATGGTGAAAAATGGAATAAATACGATCATAAATTACCATTTCGTGATTGATCCTTCTAATAGTGGGATGCATGAGTAGAACTAATAATGTATTTGACAGTTCTTATTTATTTCTTACTTTGGACTGGCAGTAGCTTTAACAACAACTAAAAATTAAACTAAAATCTGCGAACTGAAACACAGAGTATAAAGGTTTTTTTTTCTAATAACGCTTAATTATTTTGACGGTCTTTTCATATCACGAAAGTGCCATGAAATTAGATAAAAAGAAATTGCTCACACGGTCACAGTCCAGTACACCAAGAAGAACTCGATGAGCTCTTGATCTATCGAGATTATTCCAGAAGAAGCAAAAAAAGTTCAAATTGTTATTTTCTCTCTCTCGGGCGCGTTGAAGTTCTCGATTCCCTCCATCCCTCGTTACATCAATGTTTGACCCCACTGATAATGTTTCCCTTCGCCCTAACCATAAAGTTCACTTTTGTTCCTGTGGCCTTATGTCAACAACTCAACTGCCCCCCCCCCCTCCTCCGTTCTTCATCTTATCTTCTGCTCTTCAAACACTTTGCAACACTTCAGCGGGAAAAGAAACTTTACAAAGTGATTATAGCCCAGGGAGAAATATAACAGTGGAAACTAACGATACTGTTGAGAGCTTTGTTTAGAATAAATAATGGGAAATTTACATGACTTTTTGGAAGTCATTTCATTAAAAAGTAATAAATTTATGATTTCGCCCACTTAGAAATCTCTTCAAGATTCCTGTCATTATCTCATCAAACTCAAGATCGAATAAAACGTCAATAGCGAGTTCAAGAGTTCACAGTTCGTATTCTGAGAGCTTTCAGTGGATAAATATTTTAATGTAGACTAGTACTGATATCAAGGATAACTAACGATTCTCTACCATGGTTCACGATCGTTCAAAAACTATATTTCATACATAGTAAATTAGTAATTCAATGGAAATACTGCTGGCAGGAATCACAATATTACTTTAAAATTACAAAATTTACCAAAGGTTTTAAGTGTGTATGATGCACCAATCAGGGGGTTTATTAATGTATAAACTTTTAAGTTAACTAATCCTTAAGTAAATTCAATGATGAATTGATGATGTATAAAATTACAGAAATATCAAATTAATTTCGCTTCAGATGCATTAGATATTAAGCTAAATCGTTTAAAGTTTAAAAATCTTGCGCAGAAAAATATGAACTTCATCAATTTATAATTATTATAGGTACCGTTACACGACTTTTCAAGTAAGCTATAACTCGCATCTAAAAATTAATTTACGTCAACCAGAACTCAGATCTGAACTTAGCGACCACCACGAAAATATTTCAACTCTTTTTTCTTGCATTTCCTTACTCCCTCTTCTAACTAATCATCTGACATTATCAGTAACGCACATTTCCAACATTCAAGGTTACAACATTTCTCTCTCATTTTTAAAAAGCGCCGATAATATTCTTGACTTAAAATCTCCCCGCATGCTTATTAAACACGAACAACAAAAACATTCTTTCCGCAACTCAAGGATATATTCTCCAGCAACATCGTCCAAAACAAGGCAATAAATACTCCCCAAAAACATAAATCCTTATACGCGGCCTTCCCTCCAAGTATTAGAAATTATCAAGTGTAAATTATAATACGCAGCATCTTTATTGCATTAAAAAGATTATTATTATAAGGCTTTATTGATGAGATCATTTCAAGATCTATTTTTGGTTGTGGTATTTATTGCCAATAAGCGGTTAAGATCTTGATTAAATCACGTGGTCCATACTAAGAAAGAAAATTCCGGATCACGATTAATTTTAAATTAAAATAGTATAGATTTATTCAAGTAATAATAAAATTAAATTCAATGGCTGGAAGTGTGAAGCATAATTTTTACACAGGCAGATCACTATAAATACCGTAATAACTAAAAATAAAAACTGGTAGGCCTAATGGTTAGGTCTATTACAGAAGTTTATTTACAGGGCAGAGGAGGAGCGAAAATTCAGGATTTGAAAATCAATAGAGCCGCTTTTTCTCAAAATTATTTTCCCGATACTAGACCTATACAATAACACTTGCAAAATTTCTTTGAGTTTCCTATTCTAGAACTGCTCAATATTGAAGTTCACAAAGATTGGAAAAGTGTAAATCTTGCTCGTTATGTCCTGTTATCAACACTTACAAGACTAGAAAGAATCGTATATCCAGATTTCAGTGTCGTTCCAATTTAACAACTTTCTTCGAGCTAATCCCTCTCGATTCGAAACACTTCAAAAATAACGACGTAAAAACAATGACATCATGGAAATAAAACTAATTATCAAGTAAAACTGGCGCCAAGATCATTTTATTGATTCGAAACCAATAAAAAATTCCAATTATCACTAGGTCAACGACCCCTTTCGAAAAGTTAAGTGCACATGCACTCAAACGACGCCTAACACTCGAAATTACTCGATTTCCAGGAATGTTATTTTCGTTTTGAGGTAATAAACATGTCTATTTTATTTTATACTTGTGCAAAACGGAATAACGGAGCTGGAGAGCAAATGGCAACCGGTTATGTTTTTATGGCATTCGCGATTTCCTGCTGCTGATGCCGTTGTCATCCCCAAAAAGGACAAAGAACTCGCTGGTACAAAAAGAGGAGATTTTGGAAGCAGGGATACCACAGAGGAGTTGATGAAAAGAATAAAGAATCGAACTTTGTCGATGATAACAGCAGGCCTAACAGTTTTACAGTAACAGATATATACAGAACTTACAATTGAAATGTCAATGTGTCACCAACAGAAATTTTAACTTTTCTATGCTTTTATCGTAGACCTATGATACAATAAATGTTTTTCTTCTTTATCTTCTTTTTATAAAATTAATTGACACAATAACAAACAGAGATTAATTGTTATTTTCACTGGTGGTCATTTTCAAAATTTGAACCCGAACAAAAAAAAAACAAATTTTTTACTTAAAACGTGAGGAACATTCAATCCTGCGCATCTTTACCGAAATATGGACTTTTTGGAATCATTTTAATCGTCATTTTTAGCTCTTTCAAACGATGTAAACAAAAGAAAAAGTATGGTTCAGATGAAAATTTTCTTGTGGGAAAATTTGACCCCTTAATTTTTATCTGGTGGCCAAATTGGACTCTTTTGTGGCATTTGGCGTTTTCTGCAACACTGTCATTCAGTATCATAACAATTCATTTTTTATAATTAAAAAAAAAATTAAAACAGAAATTAAGAACCTTTAAAATAAACAGTTGTAACAAACAGTTTCTTTGTTTTTAAAGTTAAACCGTCTTAATTAACATTACTCTGCTTGAACTTCATTCAACATTTTTTTTGTTTTAAAACATACCTGCCAAACTATATTTTTATTCAATATCATAACAGGTTTGAAGTAAACATCACAAAAAATGTACAGGTGTTGTAATAATTGTCATGATTATTTTATTTGTTGATTTTCATAATTACTGTCCTTCACAACACAATCAAAAATTCAGCTCATGAATGGCATTAAAGTCAACATCATAATAAATAAAAATATTTTTATTGACAACATAAAATATTTATTGACAATCTTCATCGATATCCTCATAATTATTCATTACGTATATCCCCTTCTGTTTACGGAAAGGACTACCTTACTGGTTTGATTAATTCAAGGGTTGGGACGAATTAATAAATTATGAAAAAGTATCATATTTTAAAAATTACAATGTTCAGTGGCAACACAGAGATGAAAATTCACGTAACTTACCGTATAACTGATGCTGTTTTGTAAAAAAGTGAGAAAGTAGTAAATTTATAGCTGTAGTATAGATCAATTTTTTTACTTCATTTTATATTATAGGATATTATTGAAGTAAGGATCTCTAAATATTTTTGCTTTGATTAATAAGAAAATGAATGCTCGTTACCACTCTTTCCTATACAGGTGAAGGCAGTCCCCCGTTTGTAGGATCAAGGGTACCAAACCACCCGACTGTTGAATCATAGGGTCCTCTAATATTCAGTATAATATAATAACCTTTGATATTTAAATTAATATTGCGAAATTTACCAAAATTTATTTGAATTAAATTATAATAATGTAATTTACTCGCAATACTTCAATATAATGTATTAATTCTAGCCTATTTACTTGTTTCAAAATGTGAAATTCGTCAATATTAAAAAAAAAATTAAGGTGATCTTTTAAATTACTTCGGATATCACAAGTTAAATTTATCATGATTATTTTGTTCAACGATTTTGTGAAACTAGGCTAGTAAAAAATAATTTTCACAAAAATAGTTCAAGATCATCACTTCCCACTTGAAAGACCAAGTGAGTCATAGAATTTGAAATCAATGTTGCCCCATCCCTGCTTATCATAAACGACCTTTCTAATAGGATCATACAATATTACGCTGAGAATTTCACCTTGTGCATTCCAGCACTCCCCCAAATTAAAGATGGCGACCTTCAGAACTTCCTTCCTCGGAAAAAGTTTTGTCACTCAGTCAATAATAATGCTGTCCCCTTCTAACAATATAGAATTATCACAACAATGAGATTTCCTAAATGCTTTATGAACTTTGAAGAACAGAACAATTTGACCATGTCAAACTCTGAGGTGAAAATGAAAAGAAGCAAGGTCTCTTCGTTCGAAGTTAACAACAGTAATTTTAGACTAAATGATAAAGTTACGGTACAGTTAATTTATCAATTTCACTTTTTACATGATAAAAAGTGAAATTGATAACTTGGTAAAAAGATGCATTTAGACCTGGTAAAAAGGTGAACTATCCCGCTTTATGCCATGTAAGCACATGGGGTACACGGATGTAAGGATCCATGCTTTCTAGAACCCGACACAGATATTGAAGATGGTGGGTCAGTAGTCTCAGTACCATGCTCCGGTAGGTATTTACCCCCTGGTACCCATTTAAATGAGGCTGAGTGAACCACTGCAGTCATATAGGAGGTTTACCAGCGCCTAAATAATTTGGTGCTGACCGGGAATCGAACCCGGGACCTCCTGCCATACAACCAGACTACAGGCGACTGCTTGTTTTAGACTTGGATTTACAAAAAATATTATCCAAAGAAAAAATTGATTTGAACAAAAATTAACGTGTAATTCACGAAACTAAAATGCGTCATTTTTATTTCAATTCGAGTTTTGATGAAACAACTACTGTACTAGGCATAGTTACCTATGGTGCTACCGTATACTGAAGTACAAATTTAATTTTTTTAAATGTCACCCTGTACAAAGCAAAAGATACTGGCAATATTAGTTAAATATTATTTTCACAGACCAGTACAATAATTTTCACGAAATATCCTCAAACTCACATTTTAATAATCAAATTTTAAATAATTTCCGTTATCTCCACAGTACTTTTCAAATTTTCCCATGCTCTTCTGCACCCTCTGAAATGCATTGGTTACGTAACCTCCCCCCTTCCCTCCACCCTCTCGAAAGGGGTTGGTGGGGGGGGGGGGTGGAATGTTTGGTACACAAAAGTGTGGATCAAAACCTGTTTCTTCAACATGATATGGGCTAAAAATTCCATCACTGCTACCCTACTAAATATTATTTTATCATACACGATGATTGCTTGGATTTCTCGGAATCAAAAAAGGGTGAAAATGTGAGGTTATTACGTAAATTTCACTTTTTAATACTAAGAGGGTTTTGGGTGGGAAAGTGGAGTAGACGTAGAAATTTCGTATTTTAATATTTTAAAGTAACGTGATTTATTTTCTTTATTTTATAAGTGTGTTTAGTTCAAAATCTCAGATCTCAGTACTGTCATCATAGGTTTAGTTTACTGTCTCATCTAGAGCGTTTTAGAAGGGCGCAGCGCCCTGCCCTACTTTTAGGGCGCCCTTGTGCTATAATAATCACACCCACGTTTCAAAGCCGTTTATTAGCTAAAATACCAACGAAATATATAGTCGTTATATAGGGCCTACATCGTTTTAAAGGTCTCGGCGAGATCTTTCCAAATGCGTATAAAACATTTATCGGTCTAAAATTGAGGAAGACATGGTAAAAAAAAGTGCCCACTTTAACCTGAATGCGCCCTGCCCCCGAAAAATTCTCGACGAAACACTAGTTTATTTGATGATCTCATAATGATCATAGTGTTTCTAAAACAGCGTATTTTATTTGCACTGCTTTTGATAATAAATTGAGAAACATCGAAACCTGTTGACAGTGTTGAGCAAAACAAATGTTAAAAATTGTAGTCAGAGAGAAGTAGATTTTTAGTTGGAAATCTTATAAATGTAGACCCCCTGTAGTAAATATAATTATATGCCAACATATCATACCAATAAAAATAAATTTGAAGAATTCAAGTTAGAACTACTCATTACTGACTGTACATCTTTCCCCATTAATTTTATATAGTGAACACACGTGAAATCTCTGAGCACTAAAATATTAACTGTGCCCTTATATTTTGCAATAACAAATGGCTAGAAGGCAAAGTTAATTGAGAAATGACCCTTCTAAGAAATGCTTGGAAAATAATAAGTGAGACATAAAAAATAACGTTTGGGAATATTTTTTATTTGCGAGACTTTACAGACAGGTCAGTAAATGAACGTTTTTATTATAACACTTCTGTCTAATAACACAGAAAACTATTGACATTATAAAATTGCACTTTAGTTAAAATAAGACTTGGTGAAACAGTGCTTACCGTACTATTTTTAAAATTAAAATAATATTGTGAGATGTCTTTCTTGATAATATCTCTGTAAGTTACATTATTATACCGTAGTGTTTCCAGGTACCGAAACTTTCTCGGGCGACTCGTTGTTCAACAAGATATGTCGAGGCTACGCCCCTCGAGGCCTCGATGAGCTTTATTTTTTACGTAATATATATATAAAAGTCGCTTATACTTTAAACAAGCCTCTTAGTCTGAGCCGAGCATTTTTTGCTTTTCGTATCCAGTCTGTTTATCAAAACCGTGATGAGATTGAGTCGGAGGGGTCATTGACTGTAAATTTTTATGTAGACTACACAGGAATTCGGAAATAGTTGTACGCACACCGGAATTAGAAAGTGAATACTACCTCGATCGAGTGTTTCGAGTCTAACAAAATGTGGGCTTATATAAGAAACAATATTATAGACCTTTAACAAAATGATTTTCCTTAGCAACCAAAGAGAAAAATAGTTATGTTACCGGTACTGAGTGCTCAAATTATACTGTCTGTACCTTCCGGAGGAGTATGAAAATTAGCTCATCAGCTGTGTTCACAACCCCACTTTTTCGCATGTCACGATACGAACCATGACAAACACTATATAATTCCCCAAACATACAATCTTAGCTTTTCTCATGCCAGACAGTTATAAAAGTCGCCAGAATGTTTTCATTTAAATCCACCATTAGTTAATTCCATCTGTTTATTTTGAAGAGGAAATCAAAGTTGAAAACAAATGCTACCAACTGTTATCTTGTACTGACCTTTGCACAGTTATTTCTTCGTTAAATGGCGGGAAAGTTCTGATCTACTTTGTGATTTTGTGTTTGTTAAACATTATTTGCTACTTTACGCAGCTCACAGGAAATGCCCCTCGCAATGAGAAGTGGAACTATACTCTGTGTGAACATTTGGAAATGATTGGGATTGGGAATTAGATGAGATTGCTGAAAATTAATCCCGTTACAATGTCGTAATATTGTATAATGATTCATATATTAACTTTCTGCGGTATAAAATTAGTTTAAATAGTTTCAAATTTATTGAAATAGGCTCTATTGCTTTTGAATCTGCATATAATCATATAATTTATAATAATACCAGGAGTTCTACAATATCTATATTATAGTTGCCTAAGAAGTACTACAGTCAATGTCAATATAAATATATAAAAATGGAAAAAATGTGTTATAAGATTGCGTATTCATATTTCATACTGGCATAAAATTATAGATAGCAAACTATTAAACTCTTTCACTATTCAATACCCAATATTGATAAATGGAATCCCAAAATATTCGGAAGAAACGTCATACCATTAGACAATTCACAGAAAAAGAAGGAAAATCTCAAATACCACAAAACTCCCTCCTCCCACCTGCACTCCCATCCCTTACTGCTCTACTTCCCTTTACCAAAATGATAAACAATCAAAGCTGACAGTATTCGTCCATCTCTTGGTGTCTTTCAACCTAAAAATAGGCCTTTTCTTATTCCACTACAGATCCCAACGTACCAACCACTCCACTAGATCCCAACGTACCAACCACTCAACCAGAAAGACACGAGAAATGAAGAAGGAAGGACGAAAGATTGTCACTTTTTCGTGATAAAGTGATATTGAAGTTTCTCGGAATATTGACAAAGCAGGGTTATCAAGGATTGAAGAGAAACAATAGGGTTGGATAGTATGGATGGATTTTTGCTTAGCTTATATTCGTGTTGTATTGAACTCGGTGAAAAGCATAGTGCATTATTAGCATTTCAGGAAGATATATTATAGCTTAATTAGTAGCCTACGTCACTGTAGATCTTCCATTGTTGCTCAAAGAATAATATTCTATGACTAATTGGTATTTTATTAATTTAGCTTAAGTTTTCAAAATGTTAATATTAATTACGATAAATTAGAAGTACTATAATCATAATTATCAGTCACATAATTATGTAACACTTACAAGATAAAAATTCATATCAAAATTATGAATTAGACCACTTCAAAACACAATAAATTACTAGATTGACGTTTCGTTTGCTATATTATCATACAATTTTTTTTAATGTTTGTATGAATATAGCAAACGAAACGTCAATCCAGTATTTTATTGCGTTTTGAAGTGGTCTAATCCATAATTTTAATATGAATTATTATCAAGAAAAGCCACTGAATCCCCGAAAATCTATCAACTTACAAGATAAACCTAAATTTACAATAAAGACACAAATATATAGGAGCTTTTTCTATCGCTGTCACCTGTTTATATAAACACTTTAATAACAAAATGATAATTATTAAATCTTCCGATTATCACCATGATTCATAATCGATTAATCGTCATTGTTCTACAGTTCAGCTTGAGGTCAATCACAATTCGCCATGGATAGAACATAATCATGTAACGACCGTAATAAAAACTTTCAAATTGAGCGTTCAAAATTGTAAATGAGTTGAAAAAGGTTTATCGTGTATAGTCTATAATAACTATTAATTTTATATTATGCTGACGATGTCAATTTCAGGTTACACAATTTTACGAGCTATTCTATCAAACTTTCAGTCCATAAAACATGCTGGCAGCTCCGATGAGAGTTTTATGGATTTGGCAACAGTGTCGGATCAAGATTAAGAGTGCACAAGCGTTGCCAAATGTAGATATTAAATGGTGTATCAGCAAATTATTTTGTAACGTCCAATCAACGTGGAGAAAACGAATAAATATATATAAGATGGAAGATTTTGTTCTTTAATCAATTTTAACAAGTTAGTTTCTAGAAATCGATTTTGGTAATTTTAGGGTCAATTATTTTAGAAAATGATTGAAGGAATCTAAAATTTGAATTAATCTGTTACTCAGATTATTCTGATATCCTACCAACTGTAAGCTAGATATCTCAACAATCAATTATAAAACTTTTGATATTTTAAAATTAAAATAGTATTGTTGAAATACGTTGTCAGTCAGGCTTTTAAGCTATGAAATTAATATTTCAATGCCTATTCATATAATTATGTAACTTACACCTTGCACTCAGGAAAAAAAAATCTACGATCTCTTTATCTCTTTAAAAGTCTATGATGTAGTCAACAAATGCCTTCTATTTGAACTGAATTTCCACCAATCTTATAATATAGGCGTATTTTAACCACTAGAAGCCTGACCAACTGTTTAAAGGGACTGGACAGCGAAATAAATTTTCTTCAATTTTATTGTACTGATAGTACCGTACTAATATTTCACCGTCCTAATATTTCTATAACATTTGGTATAAAAATTATCATCCTATTTTCCATTCATGAGAAATGGCCATTTGTAAAAACCAGCATCAGAAGAGTTACCTGTGAAGTGAATCTTTGGATCTCAGCATCTAATAGCTTTACAACAACCAAACAGTTTTTATTAATTGAAACAATTTATGTCAAGACTTTTAAAAAGAGAATGATCAAATTCCGACTTACTTTTCACAAGTTATAAGCTTCGAAAGATTTTGGAATAGAGGTTCACAGGTAACTCAGTGAGTTGTCTGTGAACTTCAAGTGGGTGTATCTCCAAAATGGCTGGACCGATTTTGTTC
>JAQIWE010004447.1:0-10771 GCA_034698565.1 Campodea plusiochaeta | reverse complement strand
ATACCTCTTAATCAAAGTGAATGAAGCAAATGCAAATCAGATTCCTTCTTAACAATACTCACTTCTTAGTTTTGTTTTAGCTATTTGGAATTACTTTAAATTGAGAATAGAGTATTAGAAGTTGACAGCCACTTCTCAAGTTTTAATAAAATATAGAATAGTAATGTGCATTGGGTCAAAGATAGAAGTGACGTCACAGACTTTGGGGGCTCGTAAACGACCATTTATTCCAGCGGGGTTAACTATATACTCATTTAATGCTAAATTATAATAGTATTTATTAGCTCCATCATTCTGCTGGACAAAACTCGGGACTTATATTTGCTTCTTACACTTGCTTAAAAGGTATCACAATTTTTGATGAATCGACAATAATTTCGAATTTTAATTTTACTTCATTTTACTAAATGGAATTTTTATGTCAGATAAAAATCTGCCTCTCCTTTCGGTAGACCCACAAAGTCCTACATTATCTCAATACTACCAATTATTGGTATCAGCAGCCAGAGATCCAAATATTACAAATCGTAGGGTTTTACGTTCAGGAACTACCCAAACAACTGGTAATATTAATACACCTCCTAGAATAATAGTTTCAAATACCGTTGGAAACCCAATTTTTTCTTCATCACCATTACCTAGTGGTTCTGGGGAACAACCCATACGGGATTTAGAAACTGATCTAACTAACTCAAATTTAAATTCAGACTCAGACGAAGAAATAACATTTAATTCAGTTCGTAATAGCAGTCCTATAAAAGATTCAATTCAAGAGGAAAATTTCCAAACTTTAAACGAGGATAACTCAGACACTTCTTTAATTCAATCTGTAGCTAATATTTCTCACGAATCACAAAAATCTCAAAATTCATCTATCTCCATTAAATCACAAAATACCAAAGAGTCAGTAAAATCACAAATATCAATAGTTCTTTCTACATTAAATTCTATAAATAATAATTCAATTCTTGACTTATTACAAAGCAATACTAATAGCTTAGTTATACAAAACCCTAATAATATGGCAATTTTGGGGACAGCAAGTTACATTCCTCCCATATACACGAGCGAATTTGGCGACTTATCAGCAAATGAATATATGTCGTTATTCGAAAATTTTGCTCTATGTAATGGCTGGACTTCCGCCCAAAAATTCACATACTTACCCCTACATCTTCATTCTCGAGCTTTAAAATGGTTCAATCTTTATAAATTAAATCCAGGTTATAACTTTCGCGATGATGAAAATTTACCCAGAGAACCAACAGCAGATGAAAAATGGGCTCACGTGAGAGAAGCATTCATAACGAACCTTTCACGTGGGATAGATAACGAAAGTGCTCTTGATAAGGTTTTAAATCGAAATCAACAAGAAAATGAAAGTTTTGAAAACTATCTATTTGACCAATTATTAAATATCGCGAACTTCAATCCATTAACAAGCGAACAGCACAAACTTCTTTATATCAAAAAGGGCTTACTGGACAAATATAAACCACAAATTATACCATTAAATATAACTACAATCGCGGCTCTAAAAACACAAATGAACCTCTTTGAAAAAGCGGAAAAATTGCAGCCTCTTGAAAACAATACTGATAATATTCTTTCAAAGCAAATTACTGAACTAAAAGACCTACTACAAAAACAAACAATAAACGAAAGTCCAAATAATAAAACTTCTTCAATCACTGAAAATATTCCTAACTCTAATTTTAGAAATTTTCAGAGAAATCCAAACCGTAATCCTAACTTTTTCAGAGGTACTCCCAGACGCCTATTTTCAAACTTTAGAGGAATATCTCCTCAAAATCAATTTAATGGATCTCCATTTAATAATAGATTCCAGTATTACGGATCTCCTATACAATACCAGCGCACTCCTTTTAATTTTCAAAGAACTCCGTTTCAATACCAAAATTCTAATTTTCAGAACTCAAACCAATATTTTCCGAGACCTAGATTTTATGGTACTCCATTTAAAAGTAATTTCCAACAACAGGGAAATACTTTTCAACAACAGGGACAACAAGAAGTAAGGGAAGATAACCCCCCCAGCTTACCACCTCGCGCTCCAGTGGATAGAAATAATTATCAAAATCAATATCGCAGATCTGCCCAATATAATTTACAAAATACCCCTGCCCGAGATGGGAATAACGTACAGCGTCGACCTTTTTGTGCAAAATGTAAAAGTAATGGACATTGGACATCCGAACATAGGGATACTGACGCAAAAGTTAACGTATTCACTAATTCTTCAAACCAAAACAATGGCCAAAAAAATAACAGAAGGCGAGGGGCCTCTTTAAACTAATAGCGTCGGAAAAAACCCATTCTGAAGCGACTGGTAAACATGGTACAAATTGGTTAAAGACTTTTCAAAAAAATTTAAATAAATCACAAGGAATTTTATTAGCAAATTTAAATATAAATTCAAAACGAGTTAACATTTTGACAGATACATGCGCAGAAATATCTCTGATTTCGAGTAAATTTATAGTAGAAAATAAGCTAACCCCATTAAAAAACGACTTCCATATCAATTTATCAAATGCTGCCCAACAAAAATTAAAAACTGAAGGTTTGGTTGAATTGTTTATTAACACCGGGCAATTTAAATGTAAACATATCTTTGTGGTTGTACCCAATATGAAGCACACAGGTATTCTAGGGTTAGACTTTATCGCTAAACACGTCAAGTCAATTAATTTTAAGTCTTCTTCTTTAATCTTCAATAATAACACTGTACTACCTCTGCATACGAGTAAGTCACACAAAAATGTTTTTCCATCTGTAAATAAAGATATTAACATCTTAATGTATGACAATGAAACAGAAAGTGTCAACATCAAATTAAATAAAAATTATAAATCCAATTTAAAGTCTATTGACCACAAGGACAAGGTTACGCCTCATAAAAAAACAGAATCTGCACAAACTCCAAGTACTAATAAATCCTTACTTGACATTGCAAATTTAAATCATAATAATAATAAATTGCTTATAGAAACAGACATGTCCAAGTCAAATTCGAAACTTAATGCATGCACAGAAAATGAATATTCTCTTCAAAATAATAAAATTAATTTCGAACCTGATGAGATTGATATCAAATCACTGAATCACAGTGAAAAGTCTATTATCCGTTCCAAAAATGCTATAACTATTAAAGCTGGAGAACATGGTATTATAGAATTAAACTCTTTAGATATCAAAGGTGATTTTCTCTTTTATGCTTGCCCCTTTTGGCTCTCTAAATACAAAATTTTGTTACCTAATGGATTAATAACTTTCCCTAACAATGATACTTCAAAGATTATGGTATTTAATTATTCAGATAATAATTTCACTATACATGAGAATAGTAGATTAGGATATGTTGATAGTGTAAGTGAAATATACTCAATACCGGTAAATATATTTGACTTTGTTGATGATAATACAAAAAAGAGTAGTTTTGATGTATTAGAATCCAGAAGAAAGAGTTTTAACCCAGATGCATTCGATATCAATCCTGACATTGAAGATAAAGTAAAACACGATTTGTTTGATTTATTATATAAATATAATGACTGTTTTAGCTGGAATCTCCAGGAAGTTGGTATCCTAAAAGGATTCGAAGCTGAACTAGAATTAACTGATGATACTCCAGTAGTTAAACATCAATATCGTTTGTCAAACTTCGAGAGGGAAATATTGGGGAAAGAAATTGATGAATTGCTCGCCTCAGGGCACCTGGAAAAATCTTATAGCAATTATTCTTCTCCAGTATTGCTCATAAAGAAAGCATCAGGTTTATACAGGTCATGCTACGATTTCAGGGCGTTAAACCAGAAGCTGAAATTTTTCAGCTACTCAACAGCTCTAACTGAAGATGTCTTATCTGGTATCGGTTCACACCTATATTATTTTTGTCTCGATAAACACGAGGCCTTCAGACAAATACCACTCTCGGAGAAGAGTCGAGACATGTGCAGCATCAGTACATTCCGTGGTTTGTACCGTCCAACCACTCTCTCATACGGGTTAAAAATTAGTCCAGCAATTTATACAAAAGCGATTTCAACCGTCTTCGAGGATGAATTAAAAGAGAAACTAATTAATATATACATGGACGATATCTCATTCGGAAATGATTCAATAGAAAGGTTATTTTACATATTAGAAAGAGTGCTCATTAAAATGCGAAGGTACGGTCTAACATTAAAACCATCTAATTGTCGGTTTTTTATGAACAAACTCCCGATTTTAGGATACATAGTTTCAAAAGATGGGATTGAAGTAAATCCCTTAAAAGTTTCAGCTATAACTAAATTAGACATTCCTAATACAAGAAAAAAAATTCGTCAATTTTTAGGGGCTATAGGGTATTATCGCCAGTTTATAAAAAACTTGAGCGACATTGCAGCCCCACTGACAGACCTTTTACGCACCAACATCAGATTTAAATGGAATGAAAACGCGGAAAAATCTTTTCAAACTCTAAAACAAATGATAACTACAACACCTATCTTACAACATTATAATACAGACCTACAAGACATTTTGATGGTCGATGCGTCCCTGATTGGAATAGGATGTTCATACTTACAAACTAGTTCAACCTTACGAAATGCTCATCCAATAGCATACTTTAGTAAAAAGCTAAATCCAGCACAATCCAAGTACCCCAGTTTCTATTTAGAAACGTTAAGTCTAGTTGAATCTTTAAAACATTTTCGTTGCTATATATATAACCGAAAAGTAATCGTTTATTGTGACAACCTGTCACTAGTATCTCTAAAAAAACTTAAGAACCCCAACTCGATGGTTCAAAGGTGGATCTTTGAGATCGATTCATATGATATAGAATTAAAACATATTGCCGGGAAATCAAATTCCGTAGCTGATTTTCTCAGCAGACAACCTGTAACAGAAAGTAATGAAACTGACATTCTTGATTCTCATATTATTGAAGAAAAGCATAATCAATTATGCTTAACACCTAACAGTAACAAAAAAAACCCACCTCAGCTTACAGATATTTCGGAAAATACAACAAATCATTTCAGAATTATCCCTGATAAATCAATTTCAAACAATAATACTCATCAAAATATAGAAAACTTATATAATAAGGATATTCTGTACATCCTTGACTCCGAATTACAGGATGTCTCGCCTATAGACATAGCTTCCTTACAGGACAAGGACCCTAACATCAGCATAATCAAAAATAAAATACGTACAATGGACACTGAAAATCTTTCTCCCACAGATGCTCGCTTTTTAAAAACATATTCAATTAAAAATGATGTTTTATATAAGAGACTGCTTCTAAACTCGGGTGTAAGATTTCTTATCTATGTACCTCAAACGTTAATACAAACTTTATTGCATGCCCATCACGATAACGCATCACATACCAAAGCTCTCAGAATTATCCTTAGATTACAAGAAAAATACTATTTTGACAATATGAGACGAAATGTGGAGAACTACACAAAGTCCTGTATTTCTTGTCTCAAAAATGACAGATACTACGGACGCCCAATGGGGCATTTAAAATCGATTGCTGTCAATGAACTAGGTTCAATTTACAGTTTAGATCACCTCGGTCCCCTTCCAAATAGCTTTTCTTACAGTTACCTATTAATAATTACGGAACAGCTTTCAGGTTTTATTATCGCGAAATGTATGAGAAGCACATCTACAAAAAGTGTAGCAGACTTTCTAATCAATGATGTAATTTATAAATATGGGTGTTTCTCAAAATTAAAAACAGACAACAGCACTTCATTTACAAGTAAATTATTTAAAGAACTTTTATTGAGATTGGGTATAGATCATTGTCTACCACCACCTAGCTGCCCCTGGGTGCAATCGAAAGTGGAGAGACACAACTCCACTTTAGCTGCAGCCCTACGCAACTTTGTTAATGAAAACCAAAAGAATTGGAGCCGCTTTATTCCAAAAATAGTATTTTACTTAAACTCTTTTGTAAATCAAAGTACAGGTTACGCCCCAGAACAGCTATTTCATGGTAGAACTCACACCTATCCTATAGACACTCTTTTTCCAAGCTTACCACAAGAGAAAGAAGTGGAAGTATTTCTACAAGACATCAAATTCGCAAAAGAACAAGCTATAATTAATTATAAAGCAGCTCAGGCCACTCAAAAAGCTAACTACGATGCAGGGCGCATCCCTTGTCCATTTGACAAAGGAGATATGCTATCTCCTTTGTCAAATGGACAAAGGATGCGCCCTGCATATGATCAAAACTCATCAACAAACAAATAACACAGCAAAGAAATTATTAGAAAAATATAAAGGCCCTTACGAAATAACAAAAAAATTATCACCTACTATTTTTGAATACCATGCAGGTACAAACAAAAAAGGCCCAATAATAAAAACCACACATTGCCGAAACGCAAAAAAATATTTCCCTCCCCTAAATTTCGATTAAATAAATAAACTACATTAAGTTAAAAAGTGATAATATTTATCTCTGTACTATGTCAGACTTCTTTTAGCAAAATAATGTAATAATCTGCAAAAAAAAAATAGCCTAATTATAACAATGCTTTAAAAATAAAATTACTCTTAAATATTTTGCAATCAGAATGGATAAGTTACGCTTATTTTACTTCATCGATCTGATCAATCGATCAATTATAGCTTTAGCGTGATTTCTAAGTTGTTATTTCAATTTATTATAGGATTCTTTTTTAATAACATAAGTATGTTTTAACATGGTTATAATATAGAGTTTTTACAGTATTTTTTTTTTTTTTTGGGTCACATCACAACGATTAAGACAATATAATTATCTGTATAAGTTTGTAAAAGCAGGAATTATAATATAAAGAGTAACTACTCATTCTCTATTGATAAATCTTCGTGATGTACGTACACTGATAGTCTATCTCATACAGTAGGAGTTATTACTAATATTCCAATATTATGAACTAAATAATAATTTAAACATACCCTATCACATATCTTAACTAAATAATAAAGAAATATACAACTTCTTAAAAAGACAGTTTTCTTTAAACGAAGAAAAAAAAAAGAAGAAAAAAAATTGAATATGCTTTTTCATTTACAGAATGGAGCATTACAATTATGATTTGATTTCAATCCCGTCCTTGGACATTTTGGGCTGCATAACTTTTGCCAAACCAAATACCACTCTAAACAACTCAACAGGCGACCAAAACACCGCAGTACAGGACATAGCAAAAACAATATTCATCCTAACGCCCACAGATATATTATCGCAAATAATTAGAGACGTCCCTGAACTCACCAGCGCTAGATTATCCCACCCTCGCATGGGCCCTCAGAGATCGCTAATAGTAATTCATGGTTCAAACCATATAGGTTTAAGTTACACTATTCCTTTTCCCCATAAATCAATTGATGGACTTCTGGTAACAAATTCGATTAGTATGAAAAAACAATTTTTATTACAAAAACTCTTAGACACTTTTTACATAGACAAAAAGCTATTTCGAAATACCAGAAGCTCTGACGGCCTGTACCACCCAACAACGACAACCTGTGCTACAACTAACCCTCCTAGCAGTAATGCAGCACGCCATGGGATCTTCTCTGAAATACTGCGAAATGCATTAGTAGCCTCAAACATTAATATGAACACTACTCTTTCTACTCCTCCAAGAGAACAAAATAAAACAGTACAACAAGATCAAACGCCAACTATGGAATCACAATTAACAAATATACCATTGTTACCGGAATTCAACATTACCCAACGCCCACCAGTATTAAATCCTGCCACTGAACTCACCATTCGCCCAACATCTGTCAAATCTGAACCAGACGATGATAGTGATAGTACCAAAAAAGCCCCATCACCAGCTCCATTTGGTGCAACTCAAACATTTGAAACTAACATCATAGGAGAGAATACAATATCTTCATTAGCTCAAGAACCCATGGAAATTTCTCCTCCAGAGCCCTTGGAAACAAGTACTACAACCTCCATGGAAATAGACACCGCAAGTGATACCCAACAGAACATTACCCCACATGAAATCACTTCCAAACAACCATCATCACCCGATATATTTGATCGGTTGTTATCAACGGTGAGCGTGGATCTACATCGATGTGATGAACAAGAATTGACAAATGTGATAAATCCAGCACAAGAATCCACGGAAAATTCAACACCAGGGAGTCCAGTGACAGAAACAACACATAAAAATGTATCAGACGAAAGCCCATCAGACGACAGCTCATCAGATAGCGAAGACGATATTCCCCTGGCTAAATTATTGTTCAAAATGCACAATCCTTCTTCAGATAGTGACGAAGAATGGACCCCACCGCCAAATTTCGTAGCCCCTTCACTGGTAGTCACAAGAACCAAGACAGTGACAACAAAACATAAGAAAACAATTACCACTACCCACCCTCAACAAGAACATAATTGCCCAAGAGGTTGTTGTACCATCAACACTAATACGGGAACAGCTACAGATTTTGACGGGGAGCAGTTCTTTAATTCTAGACATTTGCGACGTTCGCTACGTCAATACATAAACAAATATCCGATTGTGCAAGGCAACAACCCAAAATGCTACTGGTTACTAAAGAAAATTTTTCCTGAATTTCCGGAGTGATATTTGTTACAAATAATTACCAAGTAACACTGTTTTTAAGTTGTCCACCACTAATCATGGAATCATATGATACATCCAGCCTATCATTAATATATATAACAAAAATAATTTCCTTTCCTATATAATATATTGTTTTATTTTTCAATAATATGACTAACTATTGTTAATAACTGATGTACAGGCAGATATAGCTTCTTTTATTACCAATAAAAATAATTTAATGAATAATCTTTTTTAATACTACCTCTGTTTCCAGTTTTTTAATAAATAAATTTATATTTACTTCACCTTTCCCAATTTTAAAATATTATTACAAGATCGAAGCAACAAAACGATAATTTCCCATTTCTAACTCTAGTGTTACACGATTAAAGCAGAAAAATAACAATCCTCCATTTTTTCAAGATTAAAGCAGAAAAATATTATAGTCCACTTTCAAAAGTTATCATGACGAGACTGAAGCAAGGAAAATACGATTGACCATCACGTACTTCCCTTTCCCTTTTTACGGCGATCTTTTTCGCGGGAGTTATAATTTAATAAAGGCACCAAATTCGGCGAAATTATTTGCCACTTTTATAAATATTAATTGATTCATAAATATTTATGAAATACTTCATAACTGAATATGTATACATATTTTTTTAGACATAATCTTCATTAGTGAATCAAATTAAATTACACCTGAAAAATATTTTAGTAAAAGTTCACTTCGCTGAAAATGAATATTCAAAAGATTCTTTCCCAAAGATTCTTTTACTTAATTATAGGAAAATAAAATAAAAATATTTTCAGTTACCTTATAAGTACTATTCCCAGACCTCCTCTTCTGAAGGAACTACTGATTGGTCATTGGCAACTATTGATTGATTACTGGTTTCAAACGATCCTTCTTGAGAGAACAATACGCGCTCAGGCCAGTTGACTTTCATATAATTATGCAGTAAAAGGGCTTTCCTCTTGCTGCATGGATATCGATTAATTGGCGCACGTAAACTCTTATGAAAATCGCACTGTTCAGCTTCCCCTTTTAAGTCCTTTATACGCACTGGGTTTTCGACCAAACTTTCAATTGACACAATATATATATTAGAACCAAAAAGTTCTTGCAATAGTCTTAATTTGATTTCACCCTTTACCATAAACTTCGCATTAAATTTGCTTGCCAACCACTAACTAAAGTAACAACCTGTCAACAAACAGAACAAACAAACAAAAAAAAAATCAGAATATTAATTTTATTTAACGCCCACTATGTCAAATAAATAAACCATAATTCAGAATAATGATATATACAATATAAAAACATCAAACTGTAAATTCGAAAACATAAATTCCAAACTGACACTGATATGTAAAACGGAAATGAATAATTCTGTACTGATGATTGTATTATTCGACTCTTTTAAATACAATATTTATTAAACGGAAACTTAAACAATTTTTGCTGATATCTATATGGAAAAACATTTAATTGTATGATTATTATTTGAAATAATGTAGCATAAACTATTTTATGGGAGTTATAATTGACCGATTTTGAACAGTAAAAGCAAGCCTTCATACAGATACTGATATTTTAAATTATAATACTTTAAAGAAATAAAAACTTTACAAATACTAAAAAAGCTATGACATAATTCGCTCTCAATTGTTCCGAACCTAGAATTAAATAAATATAGAATAGTATCTCCAGTTTCTTGCTTATGTTAGGAAGCCTATAAATTAATTATTAGGAGCAAGAATGAATAATAATTAGACTGTCAGATTATTAGACCACACTTACTTGTTCAAAATCGAATTCACTTCTGATACCAGGTCGTAGCATATTGTATTGGTTACGGGGCCAATCGCCTGTAATATTTCTGGTATCAACCATAAAAAAATACACACGACCTTCATTGGAAACAACACATAACTCCTTGACAATGAACTTATTTCCGGTTTGTATACATTCACAGTCAATTATCCAGTACATTATATTTCGGAACTATTATTTAGAACTCTAATAAACCAACAGTATCACTGAATAAAATTTTTATGAAGAAAACCCTATATATATACCTAACGAATCTCGCATTCTCCTCTTTAGCAACACTTACATAAGCGAAATGCACTTTCTCAAACAACAT
>JAQIWE010004446.1:0-10773 GCA_034698565.1 Campodea plusiochaeta | reverse complement strand
TATTAAATTGGTAAGAGAGTCAAAGACTGGCAAATCTCACATGATTAATGTAAATATACTACACTGAATATTAGAGGAATTTTAGGTTAAACAGTAGGTGGTTTAGTACCCTTGATACCTGCAAACGGGGGACTGTTTTGACCAGATGGTAAGGAATGGGCAGGCATGTGACCACGGTAAACCACCTACTGTTTAGCCTAAAATTCCTCTAATATTCAGTGTAGTTTATTTCCATTTGATATTTACATTAATCATGTGAGATTGGCCAGTATTTCACTCTCTTACCAATTTAATAGTATAGCTCATATTCTTCAAAACTTAATGTCATTAATTGTTAATACCTTAAATATATATTTAATGTTATATATTTCCAGTATACAAGAGAAACGATACGCAACAAGCAAATACATGTAGGTATCAATTCCTCAAAACTCTTAATACAGTAATATCCAAAATAATAATATCAAATCTTATTCTACATAAATTATAACCACGAGGAGTCTTTCACTAAAGTAAATATATTCTTAAAGCAAGGTTTCCGTTGAAGTTTTGATAGAGCTCATTTTACCTCTACATTACTTTGAAGTCTGTCAAGTACGCTTTCAAGCAGAACTAGCATACATAGTGAAGTGAAGACCTTTATAGATTGTTTCTGTTGTGGGTAAAACGCGGGAATATATAGTTGTTTCTGTGGGCTTTACGGGCGAGGGTTGGGTCGGTTGTATGTGGGTTCGCTGATTTGGTACTTCTGTTCCTTTTTTTTTCAGGTTGGGTTACAACAATACGCATTTTTTTCGTTGAGTGAGGTATTTCAGATCCATTTTTAGTCATTTTATTAAAAAATACATATTTTTATTTCAGTTTTATGTCACAGATATAAATTAACAACTATGGATTTATTACGTCTGGCACACTTTATTTTATTCAAGTTCAAATATATTTTGAGATATGGATTTTGCACGTAATCCTCAGAAGTTTTAAGCAATCGGATATTGAGGCTGTTGGGAAGCTGTTATTTTCCGAAATAATAAAAACGGCATAAAAGTAGATAATCCTTAGGACTGAATGTTATATTGACCATACAATCAATTCATTTTATCTCACTTTTTTTTCAAGGTTAACAGTGACCCAAGTGAAGGTCAAATGCGATTGAAAGTTTTTTCCGTAGTTATTCCATAATTTCATTATTTATGAAGATATTTTCCTGATTTTTGCTTTGATATACAGAGAATTGAAAGGTCTATGTGGTCTCTACATCACATTTCAAGAAAATTTTAAACTTCAGAGTAAAAAAAATTAAACGTATTTAATGAAAAAAGTGCTCTGGAAAACTGCTATGCCCTTTAATTTTTGAAAGAATTAAGTAAATATCTCCAATAGCCTTCAAAAAATGAATTAAGTACGTATAATGGGAATCCCTATACCTGTCTCTAGGTACCGAATGGCCTTAACTGTCTCATCTGAAATATTTCGTACTTGCAACTTTTATTTACATTCTGTATAATAATTATTATAAGCAGTTTTATTATTACCAAAATAATGTTATTTTTGAGCCAGGAATGAATACTTTCTTGTATAGGATTACAGTTATAAAAACATCCAAAATAGTACTGTAATCTAGTTAATAAAATAGTGTAATAGATATTGAAAAGAAATCTCTGAAATATTTGGTTAATTGATGCCTAAGGGTAATAGTGTTTTCAATATTAAGTCAATTCCAAATGTTTACCCTCCAGCATAATATTCAATATTTTAATTATAATACAGTTAAACTTTCGTTATTAAGTTCAAGATATAAATAAAAATTTGAATTCAATATTTTTTTCTCCGTGTAACGAGTAACCTCTCAATTACAACAGGCTATTATCCATTACAGTACTTCTTAATACAAAAATTATTATATTATTATCAGACACTCGTAAACACACTTCAGTTCAAAATTTTCTTTCTTAATTCATTTTTTTTCTTCGTATTACTGTACACTGCAGACTCTATTATTATTATTATTATTAATAATAATAATAATAATAATAAGATAAAAATATACAAAGTTGTTTTCGTACTATAATCTAAAATTCACTTTATAGAGCTCAGCTAGAAATAAATTAGTTTGTAGAGATTACTATAATATTCAGTACAAAAATAGAATAACCCTGATCAATGTCGGACTGGCTTCAAAAGGCCATGTCCGCTAGTCATAATTAGGGGCCCCCATAATCAAGCGGGAATTTGGGGTGGCGAGGACTGCTATACTGCGTCGCAAACCCTCCGCAAAGCTCTACCATGACTGGCGCGAGCGAAGAAATATTTTGAAAATTTAATCCGTTTGTACTGATATTTTGTAAAATTTTGACAACCTTTATATATATTCTAGGGGCCCCACTATCTTATTTCGAAGGGTCCCCGTCCGCAATCGCGTACCTGCGAACCTGTCCAGTCCGATATTGACCCTGATATTTTCATCACTACAGTTTTGTAAGATAGGACTGCCTTCGTCATCCTTCACAATTTAATATCAAACTTTATTTCTTTGTTACTCAAAATTGTTTGTTCTGTGTTGAATGTTTTGGGTTAGACAAACAACAAAATTTGTTTTTGGGGTCGACCATCACCCTAAATGAGTTTTATATAATAACTCTAACCCTTCATTTGTTTAACATTCCTTTTCTACACTAATTCTCTCCTTTGCATTTAAATCTTCTCGCGTTTCACAAGGAAAGGGGAAGACCCTTCTTCAAAGTGCTCAAGTGTTTATGTCTAGCACTTGATATTATTACCTTTTGATCATGCTAGTTTTTGAATGAAATTAAGTGATTCTGCAAGATTTTCTAATTTGAATGTATTAAATCTTAACTCCAGCATGGTAATAATAATTATTGTTAGTTAGGTGAAACAACGGAAAAGAGTATGGTATTTTTATTTACTAAAATACTCTAACAGCTTTATTATTTCATATTTCGTAGTATTAGACACCGACGAAGTCCCGATTAATAGATGACCTTTCTTCCACATATTACTGGCGGTAAGGAGAGTAGGAATTGTTCAAGATGTGTAAGAGCTGAGCAGCTTTCATGTGAGAGCTTTCTGTTGTATATTGTCAGAAGATGTCCAGCTGCAAATCAAATTGAGAGTTTTTGGCATTTTGCAAGTTTCTTCACGACTTGGAATTTACTAAAAAAAGAAGAAGACACTTCGGAAAAATAATTATCACCTAATCATTTGACAGAAATTGAAGAGGTATACTGCATAGTAATTAATATATAACAGTTTATTACATTTTTAACTACTTTCTAGTCTTTTTCCACATCTTAAAACCCTGTGAAAGCATGTAGGTTCTTTGTGTTTCCTAGTGCGGCTTAGTGTTTCCGTTCTTCTACCTCAAAGAGATGATGAATGTCTGTAGAGAGGAGTAGTAAAACAATATCTTTCATCTTAAAGACAATTTACACACAGTTCCAACACTTTTGTTGGTTTTCTGACGAAGGAATGCTTGATGGCTACTATCCCTGGACATTATTATTGGACGCAGAGAGTGAATTCTGTTACTGGTGCTGAGTTCGGGTTATTATATTTGTTTTTGGACTAAAACTTTATCATTCATTCTTGCAATAGAGTAATATGGGTTATTTAACTATAGTAAAGTGTATTCCACACAAAGAAACTTGTAGTTTCCGTGCAAAAAAGAAGAATGATAATAAAAATAAGTTCTGTTTATACAGAATGTGGTCACTTTTCTTGTGACCAAGTGATGTTGTAACTATTTTATAGTATTACTCATGCTTATCTGGTGCCTTTAAAATGGAAGGACTCCAGACTGATTAAATATCACTTTAATGGAATTTAGATAATATAGAAAAAATTGGATATAAGAAGATTTGGTCTGTAAAAGAACCTGGCTCAAGAAATTGTCATGAGCGTGCTAAAGGATTCCATCCACATTCTCCACAACCATATATATACAAAACACAAATTTGAAAATATTTTATTGTAATCAATTTGATATTGTTCTTCTGCGGCATTTGTCAATTTACTATATGTAAACGGAGTATGTAAATAAACATATTATTCTCTCTTCTCAAGCGCAGAGTTTAACAGTAAAAGTAAAACGTCAGCATTATGGAATTTTATCATACTGTATATAGCTATGAATTATTTATATAGCAAAAATACTATATTCTAATAATTATGTGTTACAAAACCTTATAAAAATTTCGTCAAAAATGGTCTAAGAAAACAAATAACCACAAAATAATCTCATAATTCCACCGAAAATTAATTTCTTTTCTGCCCAAACGTGCATTAGCCAAGTATAATAATAGAGAAGAAAAGGCGAAAACAACAGAACCAGCACTATTAATAGCCACAAAAAGATTTACACCCACACTTTTTCAGTATTAGCTTCTTAACCACGCTAACCGCTGGTCTGCTCTCATGGTGTAATGAAAATAAATAGATCTTTGCGGTCTTGAAAAAGTACAGAAATGAAATATTAGTTTGTATGTGAGGATATATTACAGAAGAATCTGTAAAGTGTAACCAAACATACATAATTATTAGTATGTTGCAAATTGGCTTTACTTGATGGAATTCATATGGTTACCTCTACTATATATTTGTGCCTTTTATACTGGTTTTGGATTACTTTACTTTCAAGGGGTTTCCGTTTTTTTTTTGCGCAGAAATCAGTGTCTTATATCTAAAGGTGGAGACAATCATCCCATATTTACCAGAGATTTCAAGAAAATCGAATAATATCTACACCAATGAACGTAAAATATTTTGAATTTTGTCTGTTTGTAATTTTATTTTCCAAAAATATCAACTTCACAGTAACTTTTATTATAAAAGAGAGACGAAGGAAAATATTCTCAGCAAAGTTGGATTTTCAATTCCCTCACTGAAACCCATTTCGTCAGTTCCCCTTTAAAATTTCAACGTCACAGCCGAAAAACCCTTCGTCACAGTGGCAAAAAAAGAAGGAAAACCTCAAGTCTACGAAACCAGAATATCTGATTTTCAACGACAATTTGAACTTAGCATTGCTGAAGAAAAGTAAATTTGCATTTTTATAAATGAAGGGAAAACAGTATACAGGCATTTGTTTGTGGCGGGATTTTCGGGTTTTTCTCCAGAAAACAAAGTTTCGTCTTCTTCTTAGAAATTCAGAGAAGAAAAGTAAATGCTGGATTGAAATTTAGTCAAGCGAGAAATAAGATAAAACCATGTATTTTGCTCCGGAGTAGTAGCGGTGCTTTCTGAAAAATTGAGATAAGAGGTATATTTTATTATAAGGGATTTTTAAACTTCTATATGTAAAGCCGTGGGATTGAAATGGGCTTTTTAAATTATTAATTTATCCATTATTTAAACCGCTTTCTTTTCACAGAAAGAAGGGGGGGGGTCAATATTTTTATAAAATTATTTCAATAATTTAAAGTTATAAATCTGATATTTACATTTGAAAAGGATAGGATATAAAAGTGTGTCTCATCTCAATTCTCAGTTAAATATTATAGACTATTTTAATCAGAAATGGCAGAATATTCTAGCAGCGCGTACGGACAGAAGAATTACAAATATAATGAAATTTGGAAGTTTCATTACAATACATCAAACAACCATGCAAGAAAATGTGTTGAATATGATACATTCCTATACGTTATAGATTATACAGTTTTAATGATTGATTATTGGTCGTTTCGCATGAATTATACTCCATTTTTGATTTTGGAAGACTGACTGTTACGTCAATGTTTGACATATAATGGTATTGGTAATAGCGTTGACATGTAAATTTAACGCTATATTTTGAGGAGTTTTTAGAAAATAGCAGCAAGAGAGAGAATATATGTTTATTTACATACTCTGTTTACATAATAGTAAGTTATTAACAGATGCCACCGAATAACAATATCAAATTAATTATAATAAAATATTTTCAGATTTTTGTTTTGGAATATATATGGTTGTGCAGAATGTGAATTGAATCCTTAAGCTCACTCACGACTATTTCTTGGACTAGTTTCTTTTGAAGCCCAAATCTTCTAGTAAATTTCTCCATGAAGATCGTAGTGATCGATCCTCCGGCGAAAATGTACAAACTGTCTTCTAACTTCTAAGAATGGAGTATAGTTCATGTGAAATGGACTCTGTTATATCTCACAAAGCCACTGTAATAACTTAAACTGAAAGTGAAGTGAAAATGGGTTTCTTTATACATAGCATGCTTATTTAACTTGGTATACTCAATTCCTTAACGTATATAATTACCCAGAAACTAATATCATAATATTAAACCCACGAAAATAATACCTACAATAACCCCGTATACCCCAGTACTCTATACTACCCTGCAAAGCTCAATCGTCGCCTCGTCATAGACAAAAGGTCCTACTACTGCTCTGAACTTATAAATGGAATTGGAGCGCAAAATGAGCTCCATTGTTTAAAGGGGAATTCCCGCAGAAATTGGAGGGCAAAAGTTTTGAAGTGAAATAGCATACAGGAACACTCGTACAAATGAATTAGGGTTCAAATCAAAGTTAGGTTAATTCGCGGGTTGGTTTTTCAGCTGGTGGTTTTACAATGGGTTCCGGGTTTGATTGGGATTGGTTTGAATGTTTATTTAGGAGATGAAAGTTTTTGTTTGATTTGGTGTGTAGTTTTCTTAGGTATTGCGATTATACAGTATTCAGACTGTTTTAAACCTGTTTGGTTGGTACTGTAATCTGAATTGTTAATTATTATTGTTATGTGTGATGATAGGGAATTTTAGGAATAGCTGCATTCTCAATATACTTTTGAATGAAAAAGGTCAACTTATTTTGTCGACGAAATTCAAACATGATAATAATTTAAGTCTGTTCAATTGTTAAATGTCAATGTTTCTGTTAAATGTCAATGACAACAGTTGCAATCTCGTATTCTGATGCCATAATTGTATTAATCGTTTCTCTTCCTACTTGTTATTATTTTTAATTAACAATATCGCTATTTCACTTTGACTGAAAATTGTTGGTGAATATATTTTTATTTTTTTAAACATTGAGTACACGAAAATAAAATGTTTGATGAATAATGTTGAAAACCAAAATTAACTCCCAGAAAACAAAATGTCTTCTTGCTATAATAATGACAACTCTCTCAAAAACTCCAGAAATCATTATTGTTCCAGTATAAATCCAAATATATCCTTTGGAATATATGAATTGTTGATCTAAAATCCTCTCTTGCGATGTTGATGTTGTTCTTCCTCTCTGGAATCGTCTGCTTGCCTGTTCGTCCATGTAGAAAAGTAAACACGACCTTTCATTCTTTTCCTTTTCTACCGTAAGAGGCGCTACGTACCTTCCATATACTGTAGGAGAGTTTTGCTTGTGTCAGCAAGTACTGTAACTGTTAAGGAAACAAGGAGGAGGTAGGTAGCGCCACACACGGAGTTTTATTTCGTTAGGATTACACGGGGTTGATTTTTAGTTGAGGTTCGTGGGGGCGTGCTTATTGTTGGTATTGTTGAAAATCAATGGTGCTGACTAAGAAGTGATGAGACCAGCAAAGTAAAGGCAAAAGTAGAAAACGTAGAAAATAAACGGAAACTAAAATTTTATCGTTTGAAATTGATAAGAATATCTTGTAGAATGGAAGCTGTGGTAAATATTCTATTCAAAATAATACACCCAACTCTGCAATGATGCAAGTTATTTATTGTTGGACTACCGGTTTCGAATCTGTACGATTCATCATCGGGTCACTCAATTATCAGATGGATTAAAAATTTACAAATTAAAATTAAAATATTAAAATTAATTAAAAATTTAAGAGTTTGTACATGGTGATGAAGCTCATAGAATTGTAAATTTTTAATCCGTCTGATAATATTGAGTGACCCATGATGAATCGTGCAGATTCGAAACCCTTAGTCCAACAATAAATATTCCATCACTGCAGAGTTGGACGTATTATTTTGAATAATTGATAAGAATGTCAAGCACTTGTCAAATACTGTTAATCCAGTCAACTTCTAAAGTAATAAGTATTATACATAACAGCAAAATAAAATACTATTCGAAGAGTCAAGAATTCAGCAGGCAACATCAAATAAACATATATATAGATGGAAACTTCTTCTTGGTTTATTCATAATGTAGTTGTAATAAAGATGTTTTGAAACCAAACACTGTCTTAAAAAAAATGCAATATATTCTGCACCTACGTGGTACCGCCATCAGGCAAATATATTTACAAAAATGTCAACAGGGAATATGAACAAAAATAATAACAACGATAATCTTAAAATTCAAAATGAAAGGCTCAATGCAGAAGGAAATGCCAGGCACCAGGAACTCCAAAACCATCATCTTCATTCATCCTATTGTCTTGAAATATATTGGAATTTTTAAGAAAAGTGTTTGGTTTCAAAATGCCTTTATTACAACTACAACTTCAAAGAAACAAGTTTTTCTATAGAATTTCCAAATTTTTCATTATCGTTCATCTTGATAATGCTTAAGTTACACGTATCATCAAACTTCAATGCAATGCTCTTACAATGTGATGTGATTCACGCAGTTTTATTGAAACTGATTATGTCGACTGACAATAAATATTATTTATTCAAATGGATTTTAAAGAAGAAGTTCATTTTTTTGTGAGTAGCTCTGACGCTTTTCTGTATATGTGTTTATTTACAATTATACTCTCTTTATTTAATTATAGTAACTTAACAGATGCAGCAGAAAGCAATATCAAATGAATTACAATGAAATATTTTTTAATAAAACTTTTGCCACTGAGTAGATATGGCGCAGGACAATTTTCTGAACCAGTTTCTTTTGCATTGACGTTTCTTTCACAACATTATTAAATATGTAATTTTGAGATTGAAATGGAAAAAAATATTCTCTAACGAAATACTGCAACAGTAAATTAAATTCGATGGCTTATACAAAAGTAAAACATGCTTGAGCAATGTTCAAAATGTTCACTAAAATGTTCCACTATAATTCAAGGATGTTTGTTATTTTTAAAACAACGAATAAAAATATTCTCTAATAAAATACAGTTTACACATCTTATTGATTCATACACAATTTACTAGAACCCTTTTTATTTTACGATTCCTGTTTGCAACCTGATTTGAAAAATTGGATGAACAGCGATAAAATAAAAAATCTGTAGAACAAACTTTCATATTAAATGTCCCATAAATCTCGATAAAGCTACATAACATAAACCGTATTGACTTTCTTGTATGAAAATGTGAAAGATTGCCTATCTGATTTTCTCCATATTTTTTATAGAAGCAATAACACACTATTTTCAATGCCTCAGGAATCTTCTTAGTGCATTGTATAGTTGGAATTATAACCCGTTAAACGGCAAATTAGTTTGCCTATTAACGGGTTACCTGCAGATAAATGGACTTTTCTGATATTATAACGTAATATTAGTTTCCTTGATATAAATAACTCATATTATTTTTCTTACCTCTCAAAAATCACCGGTTGTGGAGATATTCACCGTAGAAAATGCAAGAAAAGAAGCTGTAAGGTAGCGAGCCCAAAACAAGACAACTGCTGATATGAATAAAATGAGTAATTTGCATTATTTTTAAGTCTGTTTTGCTACTATACTTAATAGATATGTGTTCTGATATGGGGTTTTCAGCGACTAATTTGCATATTTTCGCAAGACAGCGAAGTTAAGAAGGTCGATTTGTGCTACCTTGTGTAAAATCTATCGAATATATAAACAGAAATATATCTTGATCCGTTGGGTTAAAAAATGTCAAACTTTTTGCAATTTTTTTAATAATATAAGGGACAAGAAAATCACAGAAAACCAGAAATTCATTATCTGCAAGGAACCTTTTAATTCTGCGGCATTTTACCAAGATCTTCCGAGGCTATACTGCTCAGTTAAACACGCTGAAAGTACAGTGTATGTTTAGAAATCGATACGAAATTTACGACTTGAATTGCCCAAAGAAGTGTTCTTTTCTTCTTCTTTTCTTTTAATTTATTAGTTTCTTTTTCCTCGATTAAAGCTTTTAGAGATAAAAAGAAACTCTCTAATATGCTAATGGAGAAGAAAAGTAAAAGAAAAACAAAGAAGCTTATACTTTTTGGTTAAGAGTTTCAGTTGCTGTGTGTTATTACGCTCTAAGCTGTTGAGTATATTATCGGAAAATTAAATGAAACAAGTGGTTTAAAGGGAAAAACAAAAAAGTACAGTATTTCGTTTTTCTCAGTATTTTGTTTGTAAATTTGCGTTTAAGTAGTAAGCAAAAGAATTACTTTTTCAAATAACATTTTGCTGATGAGTCTTAAACAAACTATTCAAAAGTGCATTGACAATCCTCTGTTAAGGGAATAGGCGTATTATATTCATCAATTTTTGCACTTACGAATGCCCGAATGGTGCGAGAGTGGTATATATTATTGCTGTTCTTTACTAAACTATTCTTTGTGCTGAATCTTGCACGTAGAAATGAGTAAATAAACAAAATCGTGACAATAAAAGATATACGCTTACGCAAAAGGACTTCAGAACATGTCAGTTTCCAGATTCCTTTTATAACTTAAAGGCTTATTACTTGCAGATAATGAATTTCCGGTTTTCTTGTATCTTATAGTGTATTATTAAATATTTTTTATAAAAAGTTTGACATTATTTGACCCAACAAATCAAGAGATATTTCTGTTTATATACTCGATAGATTTTCCACAAGGTAGCACAAATCGACCTGCTTAATTTCGTTGCCTTGCGAAAATA
>JAQIWE010004445.1:0-10774 GCA_034698565.1 Campodea plusiochaeta | reverse complement strand
AGTAGGCCTAATAGTTTGTAGATTTCGTACCGCTATTAGGCCTACTTGTATTTCACTGGCTGGATTTTCTGGTGATAAAAATGATTATGATTAATGGATTAATAATAATAGTTAAATGAATACAGCCTCGCAATAGACTGTATTCATCTAACTATTATTACCGTTATTCCCTCATTGCTTCACTTAATATTTAATTTATTACTTTTTACAATTTATTTCAATAATAATAATAGTTTTTTTATGCATCACAATTTATAGGCTTTCAGCCTTTCTGCAATGACAGTTACATATTTATCATGAACCTCAGTATTAGTTGTATGGATGTAACATTTGAATAACATGTTTTACAGTTTTTAATACTCAAATTGAAACATTCATGCTGCATAAAATGAGAGGACCTATATTTAAATTGAAATATAAATGCAATATTAGGTTGTGTAATAATAGACTTAGACAATATAAAAATACATGCAAAAAATCCTTTACAGACTTGATGTTGCATATTTAAATCACATTCAGCAAAAATATATTTGAGAATTTCCCTCGTGATTATGTTTCCCTTTTTTTAAGCTCTGGACAAATCAGAAATTTTAATTTTTTATTCAACAGTCAATCAGCGCATATTATATTGACAATTGCACTAGTGGAATTGTAATTTCATTAATTCAAATACTGTATAAACTAAAAACTTACCATTACAGCTTTACATCCGATTATTTAAAAATGAAATATGATCATATTTTCAAACTTTCCATAACTTTTTTATAATATTAATAAACGCAATGCTGTAAAAGTGTACTTTATTTACACACTTTGATTTTATACCCGTCACTGAACAAATTAAGTGAATTAATAAACACAATGTAGCAATGGAGATATAGAAGATCATAAAAACTTGGTTCGCTTTTTAAACAGCAATAACTCAAAAAACTGTTAGAGCTTGGTACATGAAAGTACTACCAAATTAAAGTTCTGCTTATGCTCTTTCAAATGATGTATCATATATGGATCTAGCTGCCATATTTTCGTCACTATGACCTATTAAATAAAAAGTGCCAAAAATAAAAGTTGGAAAATAATAATTGTGTAAAAAATATTTTCAACAATTGAAAGTTTAATTTTTGAATCAAATGTTCAATATGGACACCACATTGATCCATCACAGCAAGCAGTTGTCTCACAGCTATTTTGAAATAGTTTTAAAATCCAATTTTCAATGATTATTCTCAACATGAAAAATAAGTAATATGAAATGCAAATGTTTATAACAACAATGAACAAAAATATGCCTGTTTCTGATTTTTTCTAGCTCTCCCATGGTAAATAAATGTCAACAATAACAAAGACACACTCTACAACATTTTTAGAAATAATTATTTTCCCCTTTTTACCCCATTTTCCAACTTTTATTTTTTGTACTTTTTATTTAATCGGTTATAGTAACGAAAGTATGGTAGCTAGATTATATATGATATATCATTTGAAAAAGCATAAGCTGACCTTTAATTTGGTAGTACTTTCATGTCCATAGCTCTAACAGTTTTTGACTTATCGCTGCTTAAAAATCGGACTAAGTTTTTCCGGCCTACCCTGTATAATTATATAGGCTACCGTACCTCCATCTTTTGTTGGGGTGTATGCAGGTGCATCAGATATTATTGTTGCTAGTGCTTTCCCCTTTTCCTGTCTAGTAATTTTTTTTGTCGTCTTTCCCACAACTGAAATAAAATAATATTAGTTTAATACATTATTAAATAGAAGTCAAGTACTTTTATCCATTTCTTTAAAATGAAAGTTCATATACCTGGTGATTTTCTTGCTCGCGTAGATGCTGATCTTGCTCGCGTAGATGCTGATTTTGCTCGCGTAGGTGCTGTCAAACTCACAGTGGAAGTGGCATCTACTGAAAGATATTGTTACTTTAGTTTATGTGTATTGTTACGCTTGTTCATGAAATGTAACTAAAAGTTCCAAGACAACTCACCTTCTGTTCTCTTCTTCTGTAGAGCTCTATATCCACTAACAAATTCGACATTATCATCTATAATGTTATAAAACATTTTTTCTGTGTTTATGAGATCCGCTCTCGAAGCTGAAAAAAAATATTATTATGATATTAAATTTTACAGAATGATAATTTTTACTGATGCTTGCACTTGGGGAGTAGTACATAATATATTTCTCTGTCAATCAAGATTTTTATATCGGCATTTGCATGATATATACTGTACATGCATATTATTTTTCAAAACTGATTGATTATGGGAGCTTACTTACTAAGATTTCATACTAATCAGTAATCACTGCATATAATATTATTATGATGGGGATTTCTTTCAGAAAACCAACGTTAAAAATAATGTAATTTAAATAATAACAATTTGTAATTAAATAATAATATTAAATATGGTATTAAAATACTTGTAATTAAATAATAAAAATTAAATAATATAAATAATAATAACAAAGCCACGTGGAAAAGGCTGAAAAATGTATTCATATTTCAGAAAAAAGCCCAAAATTTTCTTACAGTTTAGCAAACAATGTATAGCGCGACAAAAAACATGTAAAATGTGGGGAAAATGTAACAAAAGGCACAAAAATGGACATTTCTTTAAGGAAAATGTGAAATTTTTCTACTGCCGGGCCAACCATGGTTACGCGGCAGAGACAGTCCTCGACTTCAATATTATTTATTAAAGTTTCTTTCTTTGCGAAATCCTGATACACCTTTGGAAATTATGTTATAAAATAAGAAAATAAAAAATAATAATCTAATTTTCAAGTTGGATGCAAATTGCACATTGGCATAGCCATTTCTTTCATCAGTCACATCATAATAACTGAATAATCCTTATTGCAGGCGGGCCTATAATAATATTTATTACCCTGTAACATTGCATATTTGTTTTAAGGTATGTGTGTGTTTATGGGGGGGGGGGCTGGGTGCCAAAACCTCTCCATCCGCTACTGCATGTTAGCCTAACTAAGACAGGATATTGACCTACCCAAGACAGGAAATTTACCTATCCAATACAGGAAATGGAGGTATCCAATAGACCAATACAAGAGATTGACCAATACAGGAGATGAGGTTCACCTATTCTAATTACAAATTAAGCTAACCAAACCTGACAGATTATAATATATTCATCACATATTTAAAACTTAAATTTAATCAAAGTTTTGAGCAGTGCGTGATGCAAAATATAATGAAAAAAAAATATAGAATATAAAAAAAATCCAAACATTCTGGTATTTTTTTACTAATCAATGAGGAAGAAACAAGAAAGTAATAAACGTGAGGCACAGTAAGCATGTTTCTTGATACAGTTTAAGTTCTCATTCCTTATTTCTTTATATTCAAAGAAAATTTTCGCAATGTTATACTCTAAATCTGACTCTTAGAACTCAAATCTGCAGAAATCTCGGCGATTATTAGTGGATCATTCATTCTCGAGATATTACCATTTCAATTTCATTTTTCTTCTGTAAAGGCTATTCTTTAAAAATAATAACAAGTAAACATTACAAAGTGAATATTAGATAGAGACAATGGATCAGTTTATATTGTTCGCAACATATATAATCAAACCTGAGTTCAGCACTTCCGAGCCCCTCTATTGTCAGAATATTAGACTCTACATCTTTATTTTTGTGATGTAAGATGGGTTCCAAAATTTTATTGAAACCGACAATAAGTTTATAAATAAAAATATTCTCTTTTCCATTACCGTATATATGAATTTTCTAAAGTGTTATATTCCCGTTTGTAATGAATAAAGGAATTTGAATTTGAATTGAATGTTTAATTTGAAATATATAATTATGATCTAAACTACGGTATTTTATGTACCGTACCTTGATTAACTTGTTATCTACTTTTATGTTTCGTGTATGGTAATATAAAACATTATGTTGTACTTTTTTTTGTAAGTTTAGATTGCTTAATAAATATTAAATATGGCTTCATTTTAATTCAAATTACTAATAATAGTTTTTTTAGAACGAGACCGAGACCAAACGAGACCACCCATTGAAAACGAGACCGAGACTACATAAACCAGACCGAGACCAAACATTCGAGACCGAGACCACTTGAAATTTTCGAGACCGAGACTGAGACCAGGCAGAATTTTCGAGACCGAGACCAGGCTATTTGGTCTCGATCTCGGTCTCGTAGGAACCCTAATAAGAGTCGCAATCTTATACCATGAATAATTAAAATTTCTTCGGTTGTCATGACGAATCAATTCTTTTGTAGGTTATGACAATCAGCAGGATTCCATCCTAAACTCAGGTTATTACTTTAAATTATTTAAAACCATTGTAAAAATATTACTCACAGGAATACGCCAATATTTCTGCCCAGTGGTAGGAACGGTCCCAAATAACTTTGCTCCTAGTTCCTAACAGTAAATCCATATCCATATCCATCGGATCTGACAAAACGCTTGATCGAGGAATAATTCCAGTTAACTTCTCATCTTTAAAATAAATTAGAACTTCAACTGGAATTCTGAAACAAAAAATTATCAGGAGTATTATTATTTAATTTTATCAAATAAATTGAAGTAGCCTACCAACTAAGTAAGATACTTTTAATACATATGATAATATAAGCATCAAAAATATCTCTGTTCGCATACTGTTTCTCCAAGTCTAAATTTAAAAATGACTTTACTATAATTCTATAATATAATAGGATTAACATCTCAGTCAACAAGGAACCCTGGTAGCCCAGTTGGTAAAGCACTCGCCATGTAAGTAAGAGGTCGCGGGTTCGAGTCCCGACTGGGGTATTCCAACATTCAACATTAAAAATATCTCCCAAGTCACTATAATTAAAACTTATCATTTTGTGTAGGTTCTAAAATAATTACTAACCCCTGCAATTTTTATCATGCTGGTCATGCACTAAAAATGTTGCATTTATATTATTTCAGCCGTGATTTTACAAAATGTCAAAACCCAAATTAAATACTACGTATTAAACTTCAGAGGATAAATTAAATTGTTTAATATCATAAAAGGTGTGAAGTGATATGAAATTATGTATACGAGTATGATAAAGGAAAAATAAATAAAAAAATCCATCAGTAAGAATTAAAATACTGTACCTTTTAACCCTTTTGGACTTTCTCTCTCCAGAATCACTTATTCCTTCCATAATAACAATAATATAATATATTATTACACGAACAGGTGAGATCAAACTATCAGGTAATATTACGTTCCACACTATAAGAGTGATTCGATCAAACAGAACTGTCGCACTTCAGACTTCACCCACACTTTCCAAATAAATGCAAGAAAACAATCACAACACCATTTCTAATGGTGTTTCTTCATTGTAATTCGTCACTGTCAATCACACAATCGAGTTTTACAATAGTTTGCTGAACTCTTTTCTGATAAATAAACGTTTTCTCAGAACTAATTTTTTGAACTGTCTTTCCTTTTCTTTTCCTTTTTTTTTACTGAATTGAACTGATTCTTTTCACACCGAGAATAATGGAAGGGATGTTTTTATTTTCAGAGTGAAAAGAAGTTTTAGGGAACATTATTCATTAATTATATTACTTAATGTATCTTAAAAATGTTTCAGTACATTTGTCCAAAGAGTCTATATATATTTAACTATACTGTATGAATTATATATATACATGTACATTTAATGTTTTATTGAAAGCTCAATTGCAATATCATCCCACTTTGCTTTGTGCCACTGTAAATATGTACGGTATTGAGTTGATGTTTGGTAATATAATGTATAATGTAAATCACAATATCAATAGTCATGGCGGAATGAACTAATTTATGCACGAATTCAACATTAAATATATCTATATTTGTAAATACAAGATCAGGAAAATTATTGTCATTGAATGTAAGAAAATCAATTCATTGAAACACCCTATTAAAGTATGACTCAAAAAATGTATAGAGTAGGCCTACAATATACCCATATATGTAATAAATTTATGCCTATTTCTGCATATTCAAAATAATTTATTTTATTTTGCTACCAGTTTCAACTCCTTATACAAGTCATCATCAGGCAGACTACAATAATAAAAGATAGATGTATAAATAACATAACAGACCATTAATACTAAAAACATATACGTACTTTAAATAAAATAAAATAAATAAACAAAATAAATACAACTACAATATACCACTTGTTAGTTAAGTGTGTAGAAAAATTATCATGTTTCTTCTGGTCAAGATGATCCTAATCACTAAAGTATTAAAAAATAACCATTTAACAAGTTTGTAGAGATTATTTTAATATTGTGTGTTTTCGACTAATATTTTACATCTCCTTCCATATTTTGACGAAAACGGAATAGTAAATTTCTTAGCTTAAATCGATTGGCAATATTATGTTTTTTCTCACTTCCATTTCTTTAAAATTTTAAATTTAAAATACTATTGTTGAAATGTGAATGAAATGGCTTAAAATATGTTACCAAATCCCTTAAATTTGTGAATTTCCAGGAAAAAACGGCCTTTGCATATTTCTAATTATTTTTTTATACGAATAAACTATAAAAAATAGAGATTTTATATTTACATGGTATATCAGAAATGCTTGCACGCCTCAGCGTAAAACATTTCAGGAAATAATTCCTGTCCAAAACTGATTAAATCAGTTTTTTGTGATTATCTCAGAATTTTGTTTTTTGGACAAATATCGTTTTTCCCACATACTCTTCAATAAAATTATATGTTGGAGATATTGAAATAAAATTTTGGTATAGTTGTTTCGCTAGGGTTGCAGAAAAATCCAAGAAGACTTTCTCTTGATACACCCAGTAGCGTAGGTGACGCCCCCCGCAACCCTCGTGAAGCCGGGGGGGGGGGGTCCCGGGCTTTTAGGGGACACGAACAATGTATAATTTGACATATATAGAAATAACTTACATTTTATATTATTTTTTATTTTTAAATCGAGAATATAACCTCAGAAACAGGACTTACTTGTATTTTTACATCTTTCTTATTTGGAGGCCCGGAACATGTCTTTAAATTAGGGGCCCCTGAAAAATGAACTTAGTTTTTCAGTTTAAAATGTAAAAAAGAGGAGAAAATATTGATAAGTATGAAAATTGTCTAAGGAATATTCAAATTTCTAATATAACATAAGCAAAAATCTTGCTAATATATTAAAATATTTTTGATAAAACAAAAATTCTCTAAATTAAAAATATGTGCAAAATCGTAGCTAATTTCGACCAAATAAAACATAAAAGATTCTCGCTCGGATTTCGTCCTCGCCAAGTTATGATCTCTCATCATAAATATTGGTTTCCCAATCCTCCTCACTGCTGGAGAATAATTATATAGTGAGATGGCACCTCTAGTGAGATGGATACACGGAATAGGCGTTTGAAAATTTAGTTTCATTTGCTTACAATAAATTATATTGATAGGGAGCCCCGCTAAGCCGTTATAATATCTTGCTGGGGGGCCTCGCCGTTTTGCGCTACGCCACTGGATACACCACCTCTTTTTATTATTGCCATCGATTTAGCAACATAGTATAGAACAATGAATGGGGTTCAAAGGAAAAGAAAAAAAAGAAGGAAAAAAGTTTTGTAAACGGTTATATAGTGGCAATAAAACAATAAAATGGTCACTTACCATTTTAAGTAACGATTAGCTCGTATTGACAATAAAAAGGTATTTTATGTCAGAAACAAAAATTGAAAATTGGGCACGTCGATGAAAAAAAGGGGGTTGTTCGTTATTTGGGTAATTCGTGGTGGTATTTCTGGTTAATTCATGGTGTAAAAAACCGATGATATTTAAGGAGTCTATTGAACTAAAATTTAAGAAACAAAGTATTTAGAGAAAGGTTGAAAGTGCATGAGTTAAGTTATGTTGAGTTTTCTTTCGAAGTAATACGTATACTGTACTGAATTTCAAGAATTATGACTCTTACTGAAATTTGTGAAATATACTATATTATCACTACTAATATACATGCATTTTAGCCTTTAAAACCATACTGTTTTATTGTTTCACAGAAATACAGTATATATATATATATATTATATCCGTTATATTATAATGACTCATCACCTCTTTTTCGATCATTCATTACAATTTTTATTTTACGATTAATTCATGATATCATGAACGATATCAAGGAGTCTTAAATATACATGTATATTGACCCTATTACAAAAAATCAGATATTTATATTATGGTTTACAATCAGAAGGTACCGTAGAACAATATATATTTCTTGTAATTTATGAGAAATGTTAATATTTTTTTAATATTTCTATATTTTAAACGAATAGATCATCATTTGATGGTTGACATAATAGACTTTCAAACTGATTGATGAAATTCCAAATTAAATAATATTTATTACGTGAAATTATCTGCATTCCATGAAATGGGTACTTTATCTACGTTGCCTGTTATCTTCAACTTTTTTTGGCATTACTCACATTGACAACGCTGTAAACACACAGAAGAACATGATTGTGCATCTCATTTGTTTTGAAAGAAACGAAAAGTATACATGTGAAAAGGATCAGTTGAAAAAAGATCTTGTGAAAGGTTGATGCTGATTCTTAGTTCTTCATGTTTGTCGAAATATAGTTGTACTTGTAATAATGGCCGTTGGTACTTTTACACGTCGACGCATTGGTGATTTGCACGGAAGCGGGAAATCTATTCGTGTCATAGTTAAGGAATTAGAAAATGTTGATAAAATAACTGTTTCAAAATCAACAGTTGCTAGAATAGTTCATCAATTAAAAAGTAAAACCATTCCGAAAAGAAAAAAGAGGTCATGTCCTAAAGTAACAGAAGATATGAGGCGTTGTATCCATGAAACACAAGAACAAGATGAAGAGGCAACGTCAGTTGTACACCAGAAGATAATTGCACATAGATTTGGAGTTCACTTATCTCTTTCAACTATTAAAAGGGTACGTAACATAGTATTTAAATGTCACATTCTCGATCTTCAAAAAGTAAATTTTCATGTAAATATATGGATGCATTCTTATATTGATCTGATAAATTTCAAATTTACAGGAAAGAAGAAAACTTGGTTGGATAGCAACAGCAACAAAGTATTGCCAATTCATCAGGGAGCAGAATAAAGTAAAGAGACTAGAATTTTGTAAGAAAATGGTTACAGCAGTTGAAAATGGGGATGATTTGGATGATGTAATATATTCAGGTACCGTATAGCTATTTTTATATAATTATGATATATAGCTTATATATTTAATTACAGTAAAAACCATATAATTATACGAGGGCCGTTCTGAAAGTAATTGAAATGAATTTTTATTTCAAAAACTATAAGTTCGATTTTTTTAAATTTACACGTGATTGTTATAGTCAATGTAGTTGTGATTACTCACAAGGAATTTCAGCGCTTTACATGCATTTTTGCCATCGTAAGGGCAATTCTTCTATTTCTTTCTTAAAATATACTACAAGGGTTGATTTGAACCATTGTTTAGTTTCTGAAACATGATCTTCTTTACATCTGAAGTAAATGTCATGCAAGAATTTCTTGAAATCTTTGAAGAGATTTTTTTTCTTTTGCTTTAAATTAACGAGACCGAGACCAGGTCTCGACCTGCTAGTCTCGGTCTTGTTCAAAATAGGTGTTCTCGGTCTGACGGTCTCGGTCAAAAGAGGCAGTCTCGGTCTCACGAAAGGTCAAAGTCTCGGTCTCGGTTGGTCCCGTAGGAACCCTAAACAATATTAAACTATTTAAATACATACATTTTTATAAAATAGTTTTATTAACAGATTTTCTTGTAAATTGAAGGTCATGTAACTTCGAAACTTATCTTGAAGAAATAAGACAATATTATACAGAGAAGAGGCGAATTCTTTGAAAGTTTGAATACTTTTAATAATATTATGCATAATATTTTAATACGAAATGCATTTTATTTTTATTTCGTTTGATATAATATTTTTTTTTACTTCAAACATACAGGTTTTACTTCAAGCAGAAGTATAAAATAGACCCTATATAATCAAGTTAAAGGTAATGATATCATTAAAAATATCGACATAACCTTTGAAAGTTTGAATGCTTGATAACAAAGAAAATATCTTAATAGTAATACCTTACATTCATACTATTTTGATCGCTTTTAACGTAAAGCAGAGAAAATTGAACAGTTATTTTTACTAAAGTATTTAATGTAAAAGACAAATATTAGTTTCTTTTTTTCCTTTTTTCCTATAGACGAAGTTTCTGTTATGATGGATACATACGGGCTAATACGATTCAGAAGAGTTGATGCACCTGCGATAAAGAAGGGTAAAGTGAAGCACCCAGACAAAGTTCATGTGTGGGGAGCCATTTCCAAGAGAGGAGCTGCTGGAATAAGAATATTTCAGGACAACATGAGGAAGGAATTTTACGTTAACATTCTGAAGGAGAGGCTACTTCCATTCATCAGGTTTGTACGTTTGTTAATTTTTGCTCAAAATAATGACAGTACAGAAGCTTGAGAATGCATTGCATGGTTTATCCGAAACTTTTCGAACTCGTTTCCCAACTTATACTATATAATAATAATAATAATGTTTATTGTATCTTTCCTTACGGTACAAAGCCAATTACAAGGACAACATAGTATAAAATTGAATATGTACAAATATATAATATGTACAACAAATATAAACATTAACTACACATGAGAATTTCACTCTGTTTAGTTTCCCCTTTTTTTCCTCCAATTTAGACCAATTGTGAATTTTTATTTTAATATTT
>JAQIWE010004444.1:0-10775 GCA_034698565.1 Campodea plusiochaeta | reverse complement strand
ATCGATATCGAATATCGTCCTGTGGTTCACTTATCGTTATCGTATCGTATCGAATTTCGATACGATATATCGATATCAACGATATTTCTATCATATCGTTAGGAACACTAGTACTGAATTTTGAAAACCAAGTAGATTAATTGTACTTTTTATTATAGCCTCCCGTTCATTTTTATTTTTAGGTGATTTAAATTAAATAAAAAAAAATTGCATATTTACAAGAACACATTCAAAGTTTAATATCATTTTAATTTCATGTACTGAACGTAGAATAAAACTCTATTTAACATTGATGAAAAGGTTTGCTTCAATTAATGCCTGCAACGTCTCCCCATTTTCTGAAATCAGCATTTCCATGAAGCAGTCCATCTGATGTAGAATTGGAAATTGTGTTTACTCTTCCAACTTCACCTCTAATTGCATGATGACCACGATTCTCAAGTCCACGAATGACTTGCTGAAATAAAATGAGAACAATATTAATTTCCTATCAAAGGTAAAATGCTTGGAGTACTGTATATTGTTAGAACTAGCTAATAATAAAATTTCAAATTAAATAATTGCAAATTATATTTTAATCATAGCGTAATGAAACTAGATACTCGTCACAAAAAATGGCAAATTATAATTATTCATGGGATAATGAAACTTCTGGGAAAACATTGTCAAGAACACAAAAATGTTGGAATTACTAGTAAATCCAATTTGTTTTTCTCATATCCCTCTCTTCTAATAATATACCCACGAATACAAACAAGATTTCATCTCAATATTGTGTGAGTTAAGTAGTTTAATGGATATTATTCAGTTTACTGAATTTTGTATTTTACATAAATCTGTTTCAGATACAATAAGAATACAAACCGATTGGCAAGTCTTCTTCATTAGTTATCAGAAGTTCTGTTAACGTGTTAAGGCTATTTTAAAAAGAAAATATTTTGAAAAGAGATGGAATGGGCGAATGACCAAATATATTTGAGCTACGACCCAGTGTCCCATGACTCCACAGACTCACAGTAACCGATTCAGCTGCGGGTCAGTTGGGTAGCTGTTTAGTGGATCTCTTGGGTCAACGATGGATGACTCAGTGAACCAGAGTAAAAATAAATGTTCTGACACTTATCTCGCGATTGATATATTATTTTCATATTGCCCTCAATAGACAAACATATTTTTCTTTTCAAGTCTGACTCCAAATACATTAATACAATAATGTAGACTAGGCCTACGTAATTATATATAAATATAATTTATAATATCCTTATAAAGATGCACTCTTACTCTAATTCTTACATCAATTACTCCATATTCGTATATGAGTGACATTGGTATAAGTTGATGGTGAGTTCTTCGGAAATCTGATGCTTCTTTCACACTCTCTCCAAACCAAATGTGCCGTGCGATAACCTGAAAAAGCACATTTTGTTAACATTTTAATCTACTCATGTTTCAGTTTGCTGAATTTCGAGAATTGCATTTATATAGCTGTAAAACTGGTATTAAATTATCTGATTTACTGGGTAGAATTGATAAGAAAATTGTTTAACACCGTACATGAATTTGTAATTGAACGACTGTAATTACTGCTTTTGTATATACATTATTTTGTGATAACTGACAATTCTTGAGAAATTCACTAAAATTGTGATAAAAGATCCAAGTATCAAGTTCAAATGATGATTTTCACTTTTTCAGACTTGTAAACGTTTAGGCAATGGCAAAAATTTCAGTTTTAAAACTAAAAATGTAAGAATGTATAGAAAAAGATTGATGGTGTACAACTTACATGAGCAACAGACGTGGTAATAGTTGTTCCACCAGATCCACCAATAGCAAGCCTTACATTCCCTGTGACGTTATCAATAAGCAAGGTAGGGCAGGTCGAACTAAGAGGTCGTTTTCCGGGTACAATATAGTTTTGTACTGATGATTCCAGAGCATAATCATTCGTTACATTAGGAGATGAGAAATCGTCCATTTCATTGTTCAGAAGGATGCCCGTTTGTGGGGAGATATATCCAGCGCCAAAGCTGTATGGGAAGAAGCAAAATTATAATTTATTACTACGAGGGTGTTTCAAAATAAAGTTTCACCTAGCCACAAAAACTGAACAGGGGGATAGAAAAAAATAAAAGATATACCATCTGAAAGATACCTTTTTGCTCTATTAAATAAGATATTCATCAAAATTTTCCTATCATTTTTACCACCTTGACAGAAATTTTCCTAAACTGTTATTGCAAAACTTCCCTCCATCAATGTCTATATCGCACTGTTTAGCGTCATCACTATTTTGGAAAGATTTTTTTTAATTAGTGCAAAAAATTATAGTAAAGGATCTAGGAACCGAAAACTCTGCAAATAAATTATTTTCTTGCCCGATTATGTAACTCTACACAAAACGTCTATGGAGGAGCTCATGCCATGCAAATTCAACTTCCGGCCGAAAATCCGGGTGTTACAGCCCGAATTTATTTTTATCATTTAATTATCATTATTTTATTATTGTAGATGAATATATTGAAAAAAGTACGGGACAAATATTTTGTTTTTATGATAATGAAGTCAAGAATAATGCAGAAACCTGAGAAGAATATTTTGGAATTTGGAGGAGAAATTTACGTGAACTGTTTTAGAAAAACTAATGTTACGATGGGAAAAATGATTCGAAAATTTTGATGAATATGTTGATTAATAGAGTAAAGATACACCTTTCAGATGGTACATGTTTCATTTTTCTCAGCACCTTCCCCTCAGAGTTTGTGGCAGGGCGAAACTTATTTATTGAAACACCCTCGTATTACAAATTTACAATATCATAACGAAAAAACTGGTTTTCTTAATCATATCAGCCATTTTCTTCGCCCCTGCAGGAAATCAACTTACGACACTGGTATACGGTATTCTAACCCGAACACTATAATGACTATATATAGGAAACAGTATAGGGCTATAGCCCTAAACTGTTTTACCTAGAAACACGGAATAAAATAATTGAATGTTTCTGTATTGCTGGGCAACATAGAGATATGAACTGATCTATAGAGATATGAATTGATACGTTCTACTTCAAGAATAGAAGTAGAAAACATACTACTGTATAACTAACGGTATAAAAACTATCGCTTCCTCGTGTACATGTCATTGTGCCTGTATTATTGAGTAGGAAGGAAACGTGTCTTACCTGATAAGCGCTAAAAGTGAAGTATATAGAAAATTATTCGAAATTCTAAGATGCGTTCATATCGAAGCGGATGTTTAATTGACTCCACCTAATAGTAAATACGTATAGACGATGTAGTTAGATTAATGCATAAACGTTGAAGGCATTGTTTTAAACACAAAGTTCAGTCACATTTTGAAAGAAAACTCTTATGTTAGGAGGTTATAATTATCTGTTACTTATTATAGTAGGGGCTTTGGTACTATGGGATAAATTGTCCGATGATATGAAAGCGGTTATATCTGTTACCAGGAGCGCTTCCTGCTATTACTTATTAATAGTAGGAGTGCTTTGAGACTATGGGATAAATTGTCCGATGATATGAAAGCGTATTCTTTAACTGACCATCATTGCATTTCACGTCTTATGGAGGCCGACATTACGCAATTCCCGAATTTTAGGGAAAAGTGTGTTTTTAGCCCCTAAATATTTGTTTTCAAGTTACTTATTTCGCAAAGTATTGATTATCAGGGCTTAAATCAGAGTAAAAATTCATGAAACATGTAAACGGATAAAAGTATTATGTGAAGTGGAAATATTACGAGAATTGATTTAGAAAAATTGGAACGATATTCCCCTTTATTGAAGATTATTTTAGATTTTCTGTTATATTTAAACTTTAAACGAAGGATTTGATATTATTTATTGTTTCAGTTTATTATAAAATAATAGATTTTCTTTTTCACAACCCTTTATCTTTTTTTGCACAATATCTTTGTTTTTGTACAACCATATACCAACCACACCCTAATCTGCAAAACCCGTCTGCGTCATAATTCTTGTTGAATTGTGTTTGCCTAGAAGTCTTAGAACTATTCTAAAACATGTTAAATAAACATAGTTAGACCAATAGTTCAGTTGATTAGAGCATGGTCCTGGTAGACTAAGGTCGTGGGTTTCTATTCCCACTTGGGTGGCAAATTTACTTGTTCTTAATTTGTTTTTCTTCTGCAAAGTACTGATGTGAAGTAATAATTTCATTTATAAAAATTATGTAATTTATTTGTAGCTGGTTTAGTACCATTGATATACCCACAAAAGGGGAATTACTGTCACTGGTCAATTAAAAGATGGCATGGAATGGACAAGAGTAATACTATAATACCACAGTCAATGCGCGATTTCGACCTAACAGGCTTCTCAGGCACCCTATGTAAGCCCTCGTACCTATATTTCAATCCTATTATGGGCCGATCTGGACTTGGTGCTGCGTCTAAATTTCTCTAATATTCATTTCATACAGTATATTATTTTCCATTTAATATTTGAAGAGTGAGATTTGCCAGTCTTATGAGAGAACTTCACGAACTGTCCCACCCCAGTTTACATGAGACTTGGTGAAGATATTGGTCTATGTGCACTGATCACAGAAATTAAATTATAGCTGCCCATACGAAGGTTTGCTGGTTATATACGGGGGCAAAAATGACTACTTAAATGTATTGACAATATATAAAAAACAATATATTTTTGAAGTTAGAGATGCACAAATCTGGTATGATGAACTTCTAACGAATCCATTTGGTAGGCTACTTTTTGTGCAGTCAGCTTACAAAGTTGACATAGGTTTCTCCACCTCCAGCATGTTCCAATGCTTTTAAATGGGGAATATGTCAATTACAAAAATTTACTACACAAAACCGGCTTAACAATTTTTTCTGAAATTTTGAGGGGTGTTTTATCTGGTTAAAGTATAATCTGTTAAATTTTCTAATTTCTAAATTAAATTTTTATTTTTTACCTCCGTGCAATGCAATTACTATAGTTTTTGGAACTTCACCCAGTTAAAGTGTAGTTTCAATTTTTTTTCAGTATTTTTCCATTAATACACTCCTAAAACACTACACATATGCAAATTTTGGTAGCTTTTGGAGTACTTTTATTTTTCAGGTTTTAGGACTTTTACCCTCGTATAAAACAGGCAAACCTTCGTATGGGCAGCTAGAATTTAATTTCTGTGATCAGTGCACATAGGACAATAACTCCACTAACTCTCATTAAAATCGGGGTGGGACAGTTCGTGAAGCTCCCCTGTTAGACATTCTTACCAATTTATTAAATAATATTTTTCCTGACGTACTCATTATACTGAAGATACTGACTTGAATAATTGGCACTCTCACACAATTGATAGATGATACATGATACTGTAGTTATATCATAATATCAGCAATAGAACTTGCGTTACAACGAAGCATTATACACCGAAAAGCGCAGCAACCATATGATATACATTTCGGAAAATTTGTGAACAATACCGATGCAGCTTAGATGTGAGTGAATCTTCACTATCCGGCAACTAGAAAACCATAATGACATTGATTTTCAAATTTGATTTTTCAAAGCTTTGACTTATTGAGGAAACTATATTTATGCTAAGATTGTCACTGTTAATTTAGAAAACCAATTTTTATATTAAATTTTGCAAATTACCATACGAGCGAAAAATAGTCTCCACTACGCGACAAGCCGACTATACGAGCCAAGAGTGTGTGAAATGGCCTTTCCTGATAATTGTATTGTGGGTCAATAATACAACATATTAGTTTTATACTTCTGCTGCGTTAAGCCATGTACTTACGTATGTACCTAACAAATATCGATTTTCGTTACAGCAATAATTCTCCACAAATACAATAATATTACCTTGGCCTAGTTCTCTCTACTTGTAGCTTGGCAGGGTTAACACAATACTGTCACAATGTAAAGTTCATTCTAACATTGTTACATTATAGACAGTAATAATTAAAAAGATTTTATAGTTCCAGAAAAGATCATTCTAAAAAAAGTTACCACTTTTACCTTATAAGCTTACTTTACTAACGCTACTATTGAGTTCTGTAATTTACTGTACATAAATATACAGAAAAGGAACATTTCAATAAAATTTCATTTATTAACCGAGTGATTTTTTTTACACTTAAGATTAATTTCGGGACCATTTGTTCACAAACTGAGTTAGTAATTAGTAATGACCAGAGAAAGAACGAATTGAGGAAATGTGCTTCTTTGTTACCTCAACATGACATACTATTTTGGAGTAAGGTACATTCAATCAAAATGTTGATTGAATGTTATACACTACGAAACATAATAACCTGCTACGTAAGAAAAAAAAAGATGATCTGTTATACGAATAAATCTAACACTGGTACTGTCGTTTGTTGAGTAATGACGATGCTCATGTTACAAGGATAGTTCCTTTATGAAATGATGTAAAGATGCTATTCACTCAAAGTAACCGAGGTGTCAAGTGAGGTGCACTACACACTAATATTAGTACTTCTGGTAATAATATTTTAATATTATATTAACACCAGACTAAACCAGTTCTTTCTTATTGATCCTCCATCACAAGGTACACAATTTACTAATTTAGTACGACTCCAATGTACAATTTAATGATAATTTTTGATGTTTTAAATTACGATACGGAAATGCTTATTATTTACGTTTCATTTTTACTTTTTGTTGAAAAGTTTTGTGAATTTTTAATCAATGTTTAGGATAGACTATAGGCATATAACATGTAATACATCCGCTCGGAAAGTTTCGAACTATAATTCGAATAACGAAGTGAACCCTGTGTATTATACTGCATAACGACACTCAAATACTGTATCCACCATGAGATTGTGACATCATTTTTTTTTAATCTTGATTCTTTCAATTATTCTGCCAATTTCACTCTATCTTGATTTGGGTTGTATGTTAACCCTACTGAGTCCATTGTTATTTTTCAATACCTCTTCAATTTTTTTTCTATAAAAGCCATTTGTCTTTTTTATCAGGGGAAATATAAATTTTGATCAGTTGAGACCATACCACCATATAGGTAGCATACAGAATATTGTGAAGGCGGTATTGTTCGTATGTAAACGTTCGTTTAATGTAACGATTATTTGTGAAGTATTTATGTGGGGAGGAGGAGAAGGGAAACAAGGTAAGCAGTTTAGTTGTAGTCGCGTTGGTCGCTTGTGTGTCGATAGACTCAATAGTTTATTTTTTACTTTGTGCTTCATGGGGGAAATTGAAAACGGATATTGCAGGTAATTCATTGATTTATGTTATAGATATTAATGGTCAGGGTGTACCGTTTCATCTTTTTTTGTAAGGTTAGTTTGAAGTTATTGACACTCAGTTTCATTCAGGCAGTTTAGGTCTATTGACCGACACTTTCAGCTATGCAAGTTGGTACATCCACCCAGTGCTAAGCTCCTAACACTTTTAGTTAAAACTTGCAGTCTATTATAGATTCAATAGCTATGTTTTTATTCCGGTAAAACTAATAAGTATACGCGTTAAATAATTCAAGAAGTACATTAGTACATCGATATGAATCATGCTGTCTTCAGAATGAATTTAAAAAAAATGTGCAGTGGACAGAAATACTTAATAAAATAATAAATATCTTGAATTTTAACAATTTTCGCCGATCACTTACTGAATTATCAAAGAGTCATTATTTTTATATTTTAAAAAATTGCGAAATTGAAACCCTGCAGCCTGGTTTGGGTATTTAGAACTCCCAAAACTATAAAAATTATTTTTCGAACCATATAAAACTAGTTTCTTTGCGGCGTCTGGCCTGTATTATAGGCCAAAAAGGGTGTAGCCTATTTTGAATGCAGAGTAGGGCCTAGAATAAAAAAGGTTTAAAAGAAACAAACTATCAGAATATAATATTAGATGTGATAGCACTCTACTCTTAATCAAGAATAAGTATACAACGCTCTTAATCATGAGTGTGATTCAACACCGGAAAAATAGATGTTTATAAGATATTGGTTTTTGAACCAAGCGATGTTATTGTAATGTTATAATTATACTAACAGGCCTGTACAATAATTATTATATTTGCGGCTTAGAAAACAATTCAGAACGAACTGTAGTTTAAACCTTTAATAATCCAATGTAATATATTCATTGCTGACACACTAAAATTATTAAGTGAAATAAATATCACAGATCAAAAACAGTAACCATCGTTGACATCTTGATAAGAATATTAACCGATTGAGTGATTTCATATTTTCAGAAGCAAATTATTCACATTTTATTGTCATATGAAAAATTAAATCACTAAATCAGTTATTAATTTCTTATTAAGACGTCACATGTTACGTAACTACCAGTACAATAAGAACATAAAACTTCCATCTGTATTTCTTTCCAACACTTCTGATAAAATCGTAAAAAGAATGGAAAATCAATAAATTGAATAAGAAGAAACACTCTTTCCTATCAGACATTTTCTAATGTAGGGAAGTTTCAGCATGTTTTTAAAATTCTCAATTCATAATTAATATTATAACTATAGTAGATAAAAGTATAATACAAAAGTTATTTTAACCACTAGAGAAGGTACAGTATATTAACATAAACTTCCAGATCACATTTCCCAGTGTTATTGAATGATTATAGCCATTAGTTAAAACAAGAAGAAAATTATTTCCTCTAAAATAGAGAAATGAGACTCTTGATTTTAACTTTCAATTTCATTTAATAATTCTGGTGCGTGTATACCGGTACCTTTATTTTAAAACCGCAAGGGGTCAGAGATAACAAAAAAAAAAAATCAACTTTATGAGTAATGATTGAAGATTGAAATTCCAATACGGAATCTTGCTTAAAATCATTATAATAATTTTTAAGATCATGAAAATTTGCTTTTAAACTCCAATGGCTATTTTAATGTCCAATGGCTAAATGGCTCCGTAGAAAAATAGCTGCATATAAATTATAATTCTTAGATGGATCAGTTTAATTTCGAAACCAAGGTTAGTTTTGACGATAGAAAGTTTTTCATTTTGTCCTCATCTGGTCTAGTATAGTTTTTCAATGCTGAAATTTTGGTTAAAAACTTAAAATCCAACAAGTGGTTCGGGAGAAATTTAGCATAATTATGCTTATTACTAATTAAATTGTTGAAGATAGGAATTTGAAATTAGTTTTTTTTTACTACAGCAGGGATCCTAGATGTTATACAAATCATAAATGTTATAAAATTTTAGATTATTTTTTAAATGTCATAAATTGTCGTAAAATCATAAAATTAATAAAAATTTCCACTTCTTGAAATGAAATAAAATCAGATTATTTCAAAATGTTATCGAAAAGGGCTACTTTCTTGTAAGATTTGCACCTGACGACATTTTAAATGATTACGAAAAATGACAAATTGTCACTTCCCTTCGAAAATTGTCTTTGTGTATGTAGAATTTCTTTGCAATTAATCATAGAATTATCGGTTATAAAATTAAACAGAATTATTTAAGACAAAAAATGTTGATAAAAATGTAAAATATATCGAGTAATGTTCTAAAATTGTCATAAAATTTAAGTAAAAAATGTCATAAAATCATAACAAAAATTACGTAATAGTGTGCTGGGATCTCTGCTACAGGAATTTTGTCTTAATATCAGCCAAGTGATTCCGGAGAAAATTGGCATAGTATTTTGAATAATTCAAGATGCACGTGATGTAAAAAAAATAAAACCTAGTTTTGAATACTGATTTTTATTATGGTCATAGAGTTATACATATAGAAAATTTTATTCAAATAATCAGTGAGACATAAAAAAATTGTGATAATGAAGACACGAAATCAGAAACTTGGGAGTCGTTTGTTAGTAGCCTATGTAAACCCTTTAAAGTGTATTTTATTTCATAAGAAATCGACTTAACACTCGAGAAACAATTGATGCTGTGCACATTGCAGCCTGTTTTTGGAGTATTGATATTTCAATTGCAGGTGTCAAAATGCATTTGTATATTATATCTTTGAAGTGATTTTGTAACCACTCCTGTAGTTCCCACCAGCACTATTGGGATTATGCATACATAATATATTATTATTATGCAATTTCGAAAATGTTATGAGACCCATATAATCTACGAAATATTTTCCTGATGTACTTACCGACTATTAATCGTTGAAGTTACAGAAACAGCATCTCCGTTTGGTCCCACAATTGAAAGATGGACGGTTCCACTGTCCACAGATTGATCATAGGATCCTCCATAATATTGAGGGTTGTTGAAGGTTCTGTAGTCGTCAATTTTAGCACGAGTTTCATTGGCGTACGTTTTCGAAAGAAGATCCGTTAGTTCCTGAAATTGTATGAACATTTTTCAATATTATATTAGGCCTATAACAGTACTTACAGTGTCTGCAATACTGCAGAAATAATTAATACCTATATGGGTTATCGTGATCATGATTCACAGTGGAACTTGCGTGATTTATATTACACACTTATACGATCGTCGTCATTTAAAAATATGTTACCATCAATGAGAAAAGCAAACCTTAACCGAGATTCTAGGTCACTGCGACTTCAGATACTTGATATTTTGTCGTATAAAATACCTTCATTCAATTGGGAGTAATGTAAGTATAGGATAATTCTATACCTTGTGCTGTGATATCTGAACTTTATATATCGATTATTGGCACATCTACATTAGATATTTTTTATTTGTTTTGGCCATGGCCCATACAAAGTTACAGAGGTGTATCATGGTTATAGCAAAAATAGTTTTAACATG
>JAQIWE010004443.1:0-10775 GCA_034698565.1 Campodea plusiochaeta | reverse complement strand
GGATTATCAATTGTTGGAATGTCAGAAACACCCTTGATGGGTTAATCGATTTGAGTCCGTAAGATTTTGGAAACACTTGAGGCAAAGTAAGAAATTTTTGTAACTGCGCATATTTCCCAAAATTCTTAAACGTCCTCCACCTTTTTTTTTTTTTTTTATAATTTTTTATTGGCAAGAAATACAAACAAAAACTTTTCAATCACAAGGCCATAAAGCGCCACCATGACTGGCGCGAGCTTAGAAAATTTTGAGAAATTGTTGCGAAAAAATGTACATTTTTAGGTCATTTTAAGTGATTTTCATGAAACTTTGGAAATTGTTACTACGCAAATCCTAATTTGTAACAGCGCAAATCAGTTTTGTAACTGCGCATTAGGAAAGGACCTGACTTGATGCCTTTCCTACGCCACTTCTTTTGGTATTTCCCGTCTGTTATTTCTCAGTGCACATGCTGCAAAATCAGATTGAGAAGAAAAACGGTACCGGTATTTTCTTCCCTTTAATTTGTTTGAAGGGCATTTTGTTCTTTATACTACTGAACTATATTTCCAACACAATTATGGGTTTTTGTGGTGTAGAATACAGGGCCTTTCCTAATGCGCAGTTACACACAAAATGCGTAGTTACAAAGCTGATTTGCGCAGTTACAAACTGGGAATTGCGTAGTAACTATTTTCAAAGGAAATAAAGTATAGAGAGATGTGAAAAATAATAACTAATGAATAAAAATATTTTATAAAATATTTATAAAATTCTTGATTAAAATGGGATGCTTTCACGTTGTTTCTTTCAAAATTTTCTTGGTGGAGCTACTCGGAAGGTCTTCGACAATATCGACATCGATTTAGCATATACCTCCCCCATTTATTTTCTTTTTTTAGATCCTGGCTAGGCACTTGATTACGATTACTAAAATATACAAGATTTTATCGAATTTTTAAATTTTCAGAGAAAATAGCCGGCGTCTAAAAATAGTGTTAGCGCATTGATTTCATACTTCACTTTCGTTTCTTTTAAAATTTTGGAATGACTTTCCAGTTTCATTCCAATATGCATAAATTTGAAGAAGAAAAATATATACTAGTTTCGAAATTTGCGCAGTTACAAAAAAATCCTTAGGAAAGGCTCTATAGAATACGTCTATTATTCGTCATGGTGTGAATTTTGGAATTCCAGCCGTCGGAAAACTGATTTTACAGTGAAAAATGTGTCAGGTTTTTTGTTATTGGAAATGTATAATATATTTTTCATTTTCTGACTTCCAGCTAGATATCAGCTTATATGCTTGTCAAAATCAGTTTTGGAACTCATATTTAATCTAGATGTTCTGTATCTCTCCATTATGATTATATAGTAAAATTAAAACTAAAGGAAATGAAATTTGTATTACTATGATTTTAGTTTATAAATTTTCCTGTCATATCTGCAAAAAAAATCAAGAATAAATATTGTGTTTTCTCCTATTTTATCGAAAAAAAATTGGAATTCCAAGTGACGAATTAAAATTAATATATTTTTATTATCAGAAATTGTTCATAAAAATTCCGTATAATTTAGGTTTCTTTTTGCCAGCAGTTACTTTTCTTTTCTTCTTAAAATGCAATAAAACAAAACTGAAATATAAGTTAAATCTTTCATAGTAAGCAAAATTGTTATTTATGTTAATCGCTTTTCACAACAGATCAATATATAATTTCACATATTTTTATATATATTTCACTTCTTGCTGTTTAAAAGTTAATTTTGATGCGGCATTTCATTTAAATTTTACTGATTTTATAGAGTCAATTTGACATAAAAATTAGAGAATTGCCAATCACAAATTTAATTTGTATTTTTTTTTTACAAATGTGATGTTTAAAGAAAACATACACCACTTACTCCACTAATGCTGTGATATATTTATCATTTTATAACATCTATATTATCATGTTTCTTCTTGACAATGGCGCTGGTCGCCGAAACTAGTTGAAAATTATTTATAATAAAAACGTTCAATAGAGAATGGTGAATTTAATTCCTGCCGATCGTCACTTTTTGAATTTTGGGATTCCAGTATACGGAAAATTGAGTTTATTGTGGAAAGGTGTCAAATTAATTTACTGAAAATAATTTTCATTGATTATTTTTGATAGCAGTGGGTTATTTTTTTATTATTATTATTATTATGCAGAAAGACAATCTTTGAATCAATATACTATCGTTGATTACAGTACTTCTGTTACAAGAAAAATGATTTTTGAATCATGTTTCTAAACTTCTCATACTATATAAATTTCCTACAAAGATTTTTTGCGCCTTATAACACTAATTCGTTTACTGCTCTGATCATAAATAAGTTTTGAATAAAATTAGATTTATATATATATATGATAGTAGCTCCATGCATAGGGTGGAAGAAACGATTTTGAGGTGAAGATGAAAAAATTTCGATTGTTTTGCTAGTACATGGCCGTAGCCGCATGGTGACAGGACACTCGCTCCATAAGATGATAACTAAAAACCTGTGAAAAAGATTTTTCTGATCGGATGAAAAGACGTAGGTAAATATTGTGATGTTATTAAACATTCTTTGCAAGTTAGAAGTTGAAATTCCACTTGTAAAACACATAATCAGGTGTCTTTTTGAGTAGGTTCGGGCCGTGACCGCTGTGTAGCTCCCAAACTAGGCTTCAAAACAGCCAAGAATAGGCACGGCGCGTGGTCTGCGCAATAGAGTTTCGTTTTATCTTCTTTACGTAGTATTATAGTTATTTTCAGCTCCGTGGGTATTATAAATTATACAATTCAGGAAAATTCAAGAAATATTTTGTTCTGTTTAGCTTATCAAATCTGGATTCAAAACACAGAACGTTCTTTTGGTTAAGTATTTTGAATCAAAATTAATTTCAATTCCTGATTTATATCCTTATGATTATCACTAAAATTTACATGATTTCTTTATAGAAATGATTTCGTAAAATAAAGTATACCTCTAATTATTTCTTAATTTTTAGGACACCAAGCGAGAAAAGAAAATAAATATTATTTATTTTCAATATTTTTTTAGAATTAAATAATATATATTTCTACCAGTAGTTATTATTATTCATTGTTTACAAAGAATTAATATTTTTAACTGACACAGCAGTAAAAACTTTCATAGTCAACAAAATATTTCAAAATTTTAATATTTCAAATCTCTCATTAATAATAATGAAAGTGTTATCATTATATAGTAATCGAAACTAATGAATTCATAAATGGTGAACTGGCAGTTAGATTTTAAAGTCAATGTGACTTCATTAACGTCAAATACGATTGGATCCCAACTAATGTTGTAAAGAAAAACGGTTTTTTTATCAGACGTGTTTTTTATTGAAAAAAAAAACCTGTTTTTTATGGTTTTTTTTTTTTCAGAACACTTTTTATACTATATTTATATCAAAATTACAAAATAATTTTGTAAAATTGTCAAAAAATGTTAATCAGATATAAAATTATGTTTTCTTTACTTGTATGTTTTGCTAAAATTTAATTGAAAAAATAAAATTATAAAAACAAATCAAACTGAATCAGAAACAAATATATCACTGCACGTTGATTCCACGGATCACAGTCCTGGAAGTTCAGATTCAGGATTCATGTGATGAAAATGAATATTTAGATTGGAAAGACATACTGTATAATTATACATTCCAGAAATTACATTTATACTCACATAATATGTAAAAATGATATTTTCATATTGATAAAAAAAAACAATAAAAAAAAACGAAGGCTGTTTTTTTTTTTTAAACCAACGTGTTTTTTTTTTCTGTCACATCCCTAATCCGAACTATGTTTTCCTGCCTCAGTGGTTTGGTTATCTTGAAATTTACATATTTGATTTATAAAATTTAGATAACTTTCGCTTCAGATTATTTTTTTAGGTCATTAGATTTGAAGGCATGTCTTAAAATTTCTTGCCGATTATCATGACTGTATCTTTTCACCTTTTTTTTAGAGTTTCCTCATATTATTTTTGACAGTCTTAATATGTTTGGTGTCTTTAACTAAATAAGTCAGCAGAAACAAAAATTGCCAGAAAAGGGAGTAAAAATGCAGTCAGAAAAAAGTTAATAATCTGAACAAAGACTGGTCTATTAACTTTAAAAATGAAAGTGCTGCCAACGTTCATTGTCAATTTGTGTCTTTATATATTGGAATTAAAATTTCATAACAAAAATGAGTTTATTTTCTGAAAATTTAAGCAAAAAATGTTTTTTTAACCAGCAGTTGTCATATAGGAAATAAATAATAAGATTAAAATTTTTAATACTATTACATATCAGTTTAATAAATTGTGTTAATAAGAAAATCGTTTTAATCGTAATTTCATTTTGATGAAACCTAAAACTTCAGGTTAGTACTATAAGGAAAGGTAATATTTTAGACATACTTAATAAAGTTTGTTGTTAACTCATAAACAATTATGAGTTGTCTTGACGTGTAATGTCGGTGTGACACACAGGGGTGGCGCTAGGGGGGGAGGTCTGGGGGGCACTTGCACCCCCGTCGGGGAGCTAAACGAATTTCGTCGGGGAAGGAGTTTTAGTTGTAATTTTTACAACTAAAACTAAAAAAAAAACAAGACCAAGAAAGTCTGGATATTGTCAGAAACACTAATTATGTCTTGCTGGATATGAATTTAAAATTTTAATATGCAACGCACTAATAAACATTTCTTCATAATAAAATCAATCTGATTCGCGAATTCAAATTTATTATACTGTACCAAACCAATTTTCCAAATGTCTACCATTCAAGTCTACTATCTTCACATAGTAGCTAGCAGGCATTATTATAATTTTTCCATGCATACTTAATACACAGAAGTACACGTAATTTAAGAGTCCTTCGCCCAGAATGAAAATTGAGTTTCAGAATAGGAAATCCCATGTTAAATCCAATACTATTTTAATGCTACGTTATTCTTATATCTTTTCAAATTTTAATTAGTATTAAAATAAAATATTTAGTAAATGGTTTACGGCAAAAAATGTGATGACGATATTAATTATTTTTTTAATCATTTTCATGATACATTAATGACATAATGAAAAGATTTAAGAATGTTGTATTACATGTATAATCCATAATGATATTTGTTTTTAAGCTCCTGTCAATTGTTAAATTATAATGAGGATTAAACAAACTGAACTTTTTGTCTCTCCAGGTGGCCATTTTGTTTATTAATCGGAGGATTCTTCACAAATATATTTGAATATTGTCATAACGAATGCAATCCAAAATAAAATAACGATTTAAGACCTTACCTGGTGAATAATAAAAATTTCAAATTTTGGCCACTCTGAATTTTCATTTTAGGTGGAGGACTCTTAAGTGTTATTCCACCTTTTAGAGAAACAGGTATTGATTATTGACAGGTATTAGCAATTTGATGAAAGATCTACAAGTATTCATTATTCACGCATTAGATCGTAATTGTACGTAATTGAACAGAAAAACAGGAGGAATAATTGGTAACCATTGGTTTTTTTCTTGTAAAAAGTTTGCTACTATGCCCAAATAATAATTAGGAACATTACTTCAGATATATTCGTATCTTACATGTTGTAGAAATAAACCTTTCTGTTCTTGACGTATTTAAAATTACAATTATTATTTTCTAATAGAAACAATATTACTCACTTGTTATTAATTCATCAATGAAATTTCATTGAATTTCAGAAATTTTGAAATAGCCAGAAAATAATAATTTTCCTAATTAATCCGCATCGCAACGGTTGAAATCTAGCTCAAAATTTTTATATGATTGATTTAATATAGTGCTCAGAGAATCACTATTATTTTATTATTAATTTTCATTGTAAAGATGTAAAATTTGCAGACATGAAAATAGGGTCACAAAAAAAATTAACATATAACAGTCTATAATTTCATTTTATATAATTCTTTATTTCAAAAGATCGATTTTTTTTTCTTACGCCTAGTGCGAATATATTTTATTAATAAATGACTTGGAATAAAATTTTAGATCGTTAATAAATTATGTCTGATGAAAAGAAAATAATGATGCTTTCACTAATTGTAATTTTTTAAACATGTAATTCTTTTCAGCGGGAGGAACCGTTTTCCTACACACAAGTACTGTCTCGTTTTCTTTGTTCTCTATTGTAGGGTACTCGATATCTCAAGGGACGATAAGTTGTGTTGGAAAACGGAATGTCACTCTGGAAAAAAATAAATGAACCTTTAAGTGCATAATAAGTGTATAACTGAATTAATTTAAAATTTTTGGTAAGATTCTTTCGACATAAACTGTGATAAGTTAAGCATAGGCTGTTTATAAAAAATCACCGAAAAATACATGGTTTTTTTATACTAGAGAAAAAATAGCTCCACTGAAGTTACTTGTATTTTAGAATATCAGAAATATAAAAGCAACCAATAAACTTCTTTTTCTTAAACCTGTACTTTTTACAGCGGGAAGCCATCTATTCCAACACACATATCCCGCTTTACTTTCTTTGTTCTCTATCGTACTCGCTTTCACTAGGGCCCTATTAGCTGTGTTGGAAAAGATGGCTTCCCGCAAAAAAAAATAAGCCTTTAACTCGCTATAAAGTAACGTTTCCATCGAGTACCCGGGTAATGGTTCCGGTAACGGGTACCCGAACGTTTATGAAAATCTGTATTATCTCCACAACATGGTATGCAATAAATTATGATGAATTTGATATCATTGGAAAATGAGGATCGATATACTATTACAATACATGGCAAAAATACTTTTATATCTTGAATAGAACGGATTTTACGTTAGCGCCATCAAGTGTTAACAGCAATTTCAATTGTTAAGAAGTTTTAAAAAATGCATTTTTGTTCTTTTCTAAAATAAATGAATCCCTGAGTACAAAATCAAGTAATATTATAAATGTTTGAATTCGTCTCATTGAGCTGATTAGAACGACATATGGCACTACCCTTTCAGACCTATAGGTCACGAACTATAGAATAATACAAGCAAATTCGGACAATACCCGGGTATTCCCTTGGTACAAAAAAAATCGGGTATGGAAGCACTACTATAGTGATTGAAATAGCATTTTACCATACGATCAGATGTATCAAAACAAGATCACATAGAACTAAATGATTAAAATTAATTACCATAGAAACAAAGTAAAATATTATAATTTCAAATAAATTTAAAAAGATTTTTGATTAGAGAAAATCACGTATATTTTAATATCACGTTTATTATTATAGTCAATTTCTATATTGAAACAAGTGAGAATTTTTTTATTTATTGAAGTAAATTAATGATTTAAAAAGAAGTAACTATTTTCATTAATGGTTTCACAAATCATGGCTGGTTTTTTATTTCTCAAGTTAAAAAAATAATAATAATAACAAAATAATTATCATAAAATTATTGTAAAATTTTCTTTATATATACATTTTTAAAGCATATGCAGACTGATGAAAAACGGTATATTATTTTGTGAAGGTCTTGTTAGATAGTAATCATAATAATTTATGACAACTACGTATACCCAATTTTGAAAATTTAAAGAATTGAAATTCTTCAAAACTATATGATTATAATCAGTTTTTAAAAGTTTTGTTTGGTTTTAATCATTTTTATTATTTATTATTAAAGAGTTACCTGCAGCTAAATTGACTTTTCTGATATTATAACATAATATAAATCTTCTTGATATAAATAACCAAAAAATCATTGGTTGTAGAGATATTCACCTTAGAAAATGCAAGAAAATAAGCTTTAAGGTAGCGGGGCAAGCGTTGCCCAACACAAGACAACTGCTGATATATGAGTAAAATGATTAATTTGCATTATTTTTAAGTCGGTTTTGCTTCTACTTAATAGATATGTGTTCTGATATTTGTTTTTCAGCGAATAATTAGCATATTTTCGCAAGGCAGCGAAATTAAGCAGTTCGATTTGTGCTACCTTGTGTAACATCTATCGACTATATAAACAGAAATATCTCTTGATCCGTTGGGTAAAAAAAGTCAAACCTTTTTCAAAAATTGTTTAATAATACACGGTACAAGAAAATCACAGAAAACCGGAAATTTTAATTTTATCACTGATTTTTTTATGTTCATTTTGATCATACAAATCAAAGATTACAATAAATTTTTATTTACAGCATAAATTTTACATGTATAACAAACAAAATCCAATATGGGCATAGCAACCTAAAGCCCCAGTTTTTACATAATGAAGAATAATAACAGCATGTCTGCATCCACACCAAAAAGCAAATTAGTTTCTATTACCAAATAAGGTTCATTATAATGAAATAGGAAGTACACAAGTAACCTACTGATCAACAGTACATTGGAAAATACATTTTAGAGATGCCATTTGTAACGTTTTGAAATTAAAGGAACTGGACAGCCAAATAGATTTTCTTTAATTTTATTGCACTAATATTACTAATTTTCCTATTATTTTTGATATGAAAATTATCATCCTACTACTTTTCGTTCCTAAGATGTGGACAAAATTGAAATTTTCAGATTAAATATTTTTTTTCACATAATTTTTCCAAACGATTTTTGGTAGTTTTTAAACTTGCAGGTGAAGCAAAACGGAATTTCGCTCATTTAAGTAAATAGAAAACTAGTAATTCGTCGATATTGCTTAGAAATAAAATGAAAACATTTGCCGATTTTTATAAAGTAAATTTTGTTATGGCGTAAATATTTTTGTATATTTTGCGTAAAAATAACTTTATGTTATGTACATGTAAGAAATTAATAAATTATTCTTATTATTAAAAGTGAATTTTTAGTTTTATCTTTGCCTAGGAGGGTGGAGGAGGTTGGCTTATCTTCCCCAGATTTCTTGCAGTATTTCTGAAATTCTTTATTGACACCAGCGGTATTCTGAGCTATAAGGGATCTGTCAACCCTTGTAAACTGTTTTCACTTATTTATACAATGTGAATAATTTTATTGCCAAGTAATATAATTTTACAAAATTTAATATAAAGTTATATGTTTGATTTCTTACAGCTTTAATTTTTAATATTTGCAAAATAAGTATTCAACATATTATTTTTCTCAAAAGTTCAAATATTCTATATTATGGATTTTATTAAATAACATCTGGTTTTGAAATATATTAATATTATTACTTTCAAGTTTTATTATCTACATTTACAATATTAAAAATATAGTTTTATTAAAAATAGCACCACTCGGTGTAAACAAAAAAACAAATGCTGGAATAAATTTATAATATCGTTATTCTAAATAAAATTACAATATCTTACCATATTTTTCTTCATTGTTGTTAACTTCTGAATACTCTTATCTATCCCAAATGTTTTTTTTTTGTATTACTAATACAATTCTTGTTTCAATAAAACGTAATCCAACATTCCCTTTTTTAAATGTCTAACGTTACTAAAGTTGAATAAATTACTTATTTAATTTATTTATTTATCCACATAACAAGAAACTACAAAAATTATTTACAATAATAAAAATTCACAAAATTTTGTTTATAATTATTTTCCTTTTCAAAGGACAGAAATTGGGTAAAATTTAATGCTTCTGGTTATACATTTCGTTTACTGATTCTATATACCGGATTAAACCTGTATTTTTTTCCAGCGGGAAGCCATCTTTTCCAACACACATCCCATTTTACTTTCTTTGTTGTCTATTGTACTCGCTTTTCCCAGAAACCGATAAGCTGTGTTGAAAAAGATGACTTCCTGCTGAAAAATACCCGTTTAAGAAGTACTACAGATTTAATTGTTACGCAGAATGCGTCAAAATGGTATATTAAATAATAATTTCCCTACCATAAAACACGCTATATCTATTTTTACGTTCAATTTTGCCATATTTTGTGAAAAGTTGGTGACGTTCCCTCACTGTAAGGTAGAATTGAAATAAAGTTTCAAAGTCATACATTGCTCCTGTCACAGAAAAAAAGGGTTTCCTGAAAAATTGCAAAAAGTGAGATGTTAATTTTAAGATGGTTTTACCCCTAGCGGTCGATAACATTGTATGTTGTCCCCCTTTGCCTTCTCTAAATATTAAAAAGTGACATGGCCCATTCTGCTTTTAAACCTGTAATATTTTCCAGCATGACGTCCCATTTTCCAACACACATGTCCTGTTTCACTTTCTTTGTTTTCTACTGTACTCGATTCTCAAGAGTCCTTTGATCTCTATTGGAAATCGGGACTTCCCGCTGAAAAATAATGGGCCTTTAACCACCCACTTAAACTCCCAATTTTTTTTAATCTGGTAACCCTAAAATCCTGTAATTGCCTTTTATCAAAACTCAACTATAAAGCAAACAATATGTACCATATGCCACCTCCATAAATAACAATATAACAACACGTAACGGAATTATAACATCATTCTAATCAACTTATATAATTATTCAGTTTAAAAATATCCAATTCGTAACGTAAGAGTAACACCGTTATATACGATTTGTTAATAGTGTTACGAGTAAATAATTGGATCAAGGTTAGCTGTTACGGATCAGTTAATAGAACATTCGGTTAAAGAGGGTGTTTACAGATAAATAATTGTTTTACTGTATATTTTGGTTATTTGGAATTTTTATTTTTGTGTATACTGCGTGGATGATTGTTGATATTTCAGTGAAATTTTTCAAAACACATTATTTTTAAATTTTGATATTTAATTATCATACATATAAACGAGAAGTCTACCTGCGTCTTGGACACTACAGCGTTACGTGTACGTCCGACTTTGGGTGCGTCACG